>OX401408.1:16856459-17071459 GCA_947846245.1 Cerastoderma edule
CTGAAATAGTGTTAAGGCAATGTAAAACCCCATAATAAATAAATAAATGAATAAACAAAATTTTACAGCCCCAGGGCTTTTTTTCCTTGAATTGGGAAGAGGCCCAAGCCTGTTGAATTTGGGAAATTTTATCACTGAAATTGGAAGCCAAAAAGCTGGTATGACACTGGATTTTTGGGAAAGCTGCATGATTTTAAAGAAATTTCAAATTGGGAAGTAACCTTTTATGGGCCCCTGTTAGATAACGTGTAAAAGCCCTGGGTCCTATGACAATAATGGGCAGACATTTAATATATCATAAACTGAAATGAGCCTGTATATGTGAAGTTTCTGTCCATTTGCATAATAAAAGCATTTTTTAAAGTCATTTTTCATCGTTTTGGCTAGAAGCAGGAGCTTATAATGGAGTTCATCGACACTCTGTCAGTAACACAGTCTTACATTTTTTTTTATTATTTTTCAAAAAGTAGATCTGTGGTTTTTGTCTGATAGTTTTCAAATAGTAGATCTGTGGTTTTTGTCTGATAGTTTGGTGTTATAAAAAAGGATAAATTGTTTACTCGCAGAAATCAACATTGGTTACAAGCACCATACTCAGTAGACTGAAAATAAACGGAAGTTTTGTAAAAGATAACCTTTTTACTTGCAGTCAATCATGGCTTCAGGGTCAAATAACCAAGATGTCTCAGAACTGTTTCAGAAAATGGGGGAAAAGTTGGGCTGGTTTAAACATGGTGATCTCGATTCTGCTCTGGAATCTGTAAGTTTGATTATTATAATATTCTTACCATTCCCCTGACAAATTCACACATCTAGACACTGAAAACAATTGAATTAAAACACTATGAAAAGTTTATTCTATTCAATATCATAAAGAAAATGCTAGTACTCATGGTCTGTTGTTGTTGTTGTAATATGCTGTAGGTATTTGTTTAGCTATTCAGCCTCTATGGCCTAGTGGTAAGAGTACGGAACTTGAAATCACCTGGCCCCTCTGGCATGGGTTAAAATCCCAATGATGGCATTTGGACTTTGATGAGTGTTAGTCTCCCGCATGACCTGCAGATTGCCAATGGATCTACCCGGCTTGACCAGCCCTAATGGGCAGTTGATCAAGGGGTCTTTCTCCCATCATTAAGAGCAAGGCATCACAACAAAACTGAAAGAACTGTAATATTGAGGCGACGTAAAAACCCACATCAAATATTAAATAAATGAAATTGTCATATCCATTGGTGATTTCTGAGAACAAATTAGTTTGGATCTGTCACAATTTCCCATATATGATACTTTACAATTATACTTTGAACAACTATGGTTTATGAAGAGATGTATTTGAGTCTTAGAGAATATTTTAAAGCACAATTTTTTGTGAGCATTTCATTTTGATTACCTTCACAAGATTAAATTTAAACTTATTTATTTTACATCAATTGTGATTCAAGTTCTCACAACTAAATATATCAGTCTCAATTCTGCTTCCTGGTTTCTTAAGCAGTACTTGAGCCGAATTTGGATTTATGAAGCGTCACAAGGTAGATCATTCTAGTTATCATGTGATCAGTACTATATAGTATATTACATATACCGGGTAGCACTGACTCCATGATAACTGAAGACCCCTGTGATCAGCTTGACAATTAGATTCTAATGAATAACAACAATATAGGATTAGATATAGAAGGGATGAATAAATTGGCTGGTGAAATTTGCTTCTTTTCTTGACATCGGTTTCTCTAAAGGTAAGTCAAACTTTTCATGAAAACAGCATTACAAATTTATCAACACTGATGTCATCTTACAAAAGAAATGATAGAAATATAAATGTAAACCGTAATATGATAAAAGAAATAATACAATTTCAGATTTCTAAAAGTTCTAAAAAGAAGAAACCCACAAAGTCCAGGGTTAAAGAGAAAGAGCCAAGTGGTAAGTGAGGGGACAGCATTAGTGACATATTGCCATGCTATCTTATATCTGATATTTAATGGGACTAGCTTAGAAATTTGTGCTTAACCCATTACCAAACAATAACAACATTTGCCCAGTTTGTTGCAGACAACTCTGGAAAACATGGTGGGAAAAGGAGGAATTGCTCTAGGAGACCCTATTAGAAGATTATTTTCCAATTTCACCAATTATTGAAATGTTGTCTGCAAACTTCATGAATTTGGGACAGTCGAATATTTGACATTTGGTAAATGGATAAGGAGTAAAAGTAATTTAAAATTTGATAAAAAATCACGGAAAAATCAATTTACCATGTTGCCCAGCTTGTCCAAACGCCTTTACAGACAAGTAAATTTCACCTGAAATTTACTTCAACCCTTTCTCAAACGCCAAAAATTGGAATGTCCCAAATTGAAAGAGTTTGCAGAAGACATTTCAAAATGCGATGAAATTGGAAAATAATCTTCTGATAGGGTAGAAAACATTGTGGGAAAAGGATAATTGCTCGTCATGAGCAATTTCTCCTTTTCCCACAATGTTTTCCATAGTGGTCTGCAACAAAGTGGTTAAACATTGTTATTGTCTGGAAATGGGTTAAAACCTTAATATGGACAAATGCAGAAGAGGATTTGGCATCTACGGACATGTGAATCAAAATCGGATTTCGTCAACCCTGCTTATTTTATTTTAAAAATTACTTGTTCAACCCTTATAGTGCTGGACCCGACTTCATGCCTATGCAAACAGGTAAGATCCAGGCCAGCCGCAAAGTAAACTTGTGGCTGGCATCTGTTCTAACCTGTTTGCTAGTCTGGGTATCTTTCATCAACAAAATTAAGCAGATATTAAAGGTTCTGGAAAGCAGACAACACAAAAATCTATTTTTAGAAAATTACCCAGCATTGTAAGGGTTAATATTTATATATACCCTTATCTAGACCAGGGTCAACTCTAGGTACCTACAACATAGGGGTTCAATTACATACAAAAGGAAACTGTAAAAGTACAACCCCTTTAGAGCTTTGCAATGCAATGTGTAATCCCCCATACGATATTGCTTTGGAATGAATTTACTAATTAAAGTGTTTGCACTAATCTTAAGGAGTTTTTGTTCTTAGCTTTTTTGTTGTATAAGATTTTCCAATATGAGACGTCTATACAAATTTAAATGATTTTGGTAATTAACCTTTTTCAATTTTGATTTGTACAGATGCTTTATGTTTGTACTGATTTCCGTTAAATTGTAAGTTTTACAAATAAGATATGTTTAATCAAATCGAAAAAGGTTTGGGCATAATCTTTCTGGTAATTAGATAAATATGATATGTTAACCCTTTCCCAAACAATAACAACATTTGACCGCTTTGTTGCAGACGACTTTTAAAACATTGTGGGAAAAGGAGTAATTGCTTGTAACGAGCAATTTTTCCTTTTCCCACAATGTTTTCTGCCCTATCAGAAGATTACTTTCCAATTTCATCACATTTTGAAATGTCGTCTGCAAACTCTTTCAATTTGGGACAGTCGAAAATCTGTTGATTGGCAAAGGGTTGAAGTAATCTAAGGTGTTAAGGTAATTATCTCTTTTGTAATTCAACTTTAATACTAACAAGAAACTTTTTTATGTTTCATACTAATCTGTTTTTGTAAATTCAGGGATCAGGATTGAAAATAAACCCAAGCCAAAGTTAAAGAAAGCTAAAACTGTTTTAAAGGAGAAACCACATACCAAAATGCCACCTACCAACACATTGAGAAAAATAGATTTTAGTGGTTTCTTGTCATCGGACAGTGATACTAGTTTTTCCACTGTCGCCGAAAACTTCGACAGTAAAAGCTTGCAGAAAGATAGATTTGGGGAGGTATTTGATAAAACCGTGCGTAAAAGTATATCATCAGTTCAGACATATAATCAGCGCAAGGTTATACAGGTGTGTAGTGATAGCGACGAGGAGAAAAAGCCGCGAGAAGACACATATATCAGTTGTATAGGAGAGTCACAGCTTGGAATCAGTGTCAGTGACTCTGATTGCTCTTCATGTGACGGAAGGGGCAGACGGACACGCGACAGTAACACATACGATGAGAGCATCATGGGAGGTCCAGTTTCGGTGACATCGTTGACGCTGGATGTCGACGGTATTGGCGAACCTTTTGTGGAGTCGACCAGAATTCACCGACGAAGCAGCGTGACGTATAAACACCTGATGATGTCTAGTCCAGAAGGGGAGGATGGTAATTAACATACTTTCTACATTTAATACCTCAATATTGTGTAAAGTCACAAATTACCATATGTGGGAATATGAAAAGTAAACACAAAATATGCTCTATACATCATGGTTTTTTCTGTCAATGAACATGTGGGAACCTCGGTCCAGTTTAAAGGTGTTGGCTTAGGGATCAGGGGATCCTGGGTTCGAAACCTGGTGGGATCCGAATATTTCTGAGCAAAAAATGTATCCCACATATCTCCTCTCTACCCAGGTGTATGAATGGTTACCTGTGAGGGATTAAACTAACATGCGATGGCTGCATTTGTGCCATATAGAAATTACTTCGAAAAGCCGGTTTATCACCCAGTGATCGGGGAGGTAATTGTGGAATTTGCCTGAATATTCCTAGCATAGATATGAGACTATAAACCCCAAGTTTACCTTTATTTGCCATAGTGATATATTATAGATTAACAAGTGATTGTAAACATAACAAATACATGTTCATTGACAGAAAGGCATAATGATTTTCCTTTACTTAAGCATTTGAAAGTTTCCCTAATAAGGTATTTTTTTGCTAATCCAAATTAAAATATCAATAATTAACAATTATTTAGTTTGATAGTATTATCTTATGGTTTTTGGAAGAGACCATGCAAAATTGCCCTATTTGAGTCTTGTGTACAAGGGTCTGTTAACTGAATTTGAAAATAAGCATACCTTCGGTGCCTTAATTAGTTCAATGCAATTAGAATTTGTCAACAGCCAGTCTACTTTCTTCTGACATAGTTTGATACTTTGATTTGGTTTTTAAACAGTATTATTTGTTCTTTAATTCTGAAATATAACAAAAATTTCACCATTTTGGGATGCAAAAAAAAAAAAAAAAAATTGCTGTACCCTCATCAAGCACAAGAGTGCCTGATAAAAATTTTGGTAAGATTTAACTTTACTTTCAGGGTTGCATGAAAGCAGCTGTATAACTTCTCAAATCTGTACAAAGCCAAATAAAGTTACAAAATGGGAGGCAGAAGTAAAATATCCAAAAAAAGGAAACATTGGTGAAGATTTGTGTGCTGCTGTTGAAAAACTCAATTTAAAAAGGGGACACAACCAAGTTCACACAGAAAAGGGAGGCAATCCAGTTCACTTAGACAGGGGAGACGATCCAGTTCACAAGATAGGAGTTATGTCTGATCCTGATGTAATTGATGACAGCATTGAAGAGTCTCCAGAAAAGGATTGGCGATATACAACAGCTTTTGAAAGTTTGGATGCAGTCGATCTAACAGAGCAAGACAACACTATCAATACAAGTGGTGACAGTAAGAGCTTGGATGATTATGTTGAGGTAACAGATGTTGCGACACAGACTGGGGTTGATAATGTCTGCACCGCTGGTGATGATGGTGATCCATGTTTGGAGGATGGCAGACAGAAAAGCAGCTCAGGGCGTGGGTTGTATGCTGACAAAACTGTGATCTCTCCAACAAGTCCCCATGTCTACAATGATGAGACTTTTGTAGGGAGGCATGACAAGGGTGATGAGTTAAATAATTCTCAACATGGTTTACGTGATAACTGCAGCATTGGTAAGACGACAGGTAACTCTGATGAGGAAGCTGTGTATCTGTCGAGTACAGCTATTAATGAAAATCTTAATACATTTGTGTATGATCAATCAACTTTGAGCAATATTGCCTCTACAAGTGCTGCAGAACATGATGTTACCGAAGATGGAAGTTTAGGAAATGTTTATAGCCAGATAACTGTTGATATCACAGATGCGTTAGAGGCGAATGATGACAATATGGTAGAGACAAATGTTAAATCTAAAGGAAATGTTTCTACCGATTCTGATTGTAGTGAGTATGAGGTTGTGGACGTATGTACACAGACTGAAGGAGCAAATGTGTCATCCGTAGATGATGATACTGATGTGATTGGTGACAGGGTAGGTCCTGATTCAGAACATGAAGCTCAGAATGAGACGGATAGTCTTGAAAGTAATGTAAGTCAATTAGATGATAAAGAAGACATGGACAAAACTTCAGAAGATGGTGATCATTTAAAAGGCAGTGAATTAAATGAAGAATCTGAAGACAATACTGAAAGGTCTGATAATGATGGTCTCAGTAAAAGCGTACATCACAGCCATGAAATAAGTAAAGTCAATTCCAGCTTGGAAAGAAAGTTTGAAGATGCACAATCAGATATTGACGATTCAACAGATATTTCTACAGCAAATATTCTAAGTAAACATAAACAAAAAGCCAGTCATTGTTTTGATATAAGTTCAGATTCAGACATATCTGAAGACCTTGATGATGTTGCTAAAGATCAAGAAAACGGTCAACATACAAACAACGTTGTTGATGAACCTAGTGTTGATCTTAACCAATATGTAAATGATATAAAGACCAGAATTGGGAATGAAAGTACAGACAGCAGTGATGATGACGATTTTAAAAGTGTCACAAATGTAAGGCCAGGCAGAAACAAAGGTCAGGTCCCTGCTCCAGAATTGGAGGACAGTAAAACATGGAGGTATGCTACAGTTTATTATTCTCATAATTTGTTTACCTTTTTGTAACCCTTTCATATGAGTCAATATAATTAGGTCCAATGCATTATATCTAGGATAAATTGCAAAGTAGTGGAAAAGATATGATACACACAAGAAAATTTCACACTTACTTTTTCATTTTGATGAACAAGCCATCCCCTCATGTTAAAGTTTTTTAACCTGTAATTAATTTAATATACATTTATCCATATCATAATAATGCGCGTTAAACAACCTTAGCTGTTGATGCGCCTTAAAACACCATTCATTCATTCATGTGAACATTTGTGACTGGTCCAAACTGGATCAATGGTATACAGCAATTGTATTTTTCACGAAAAACGAAACCAGTGTCACAGCAAAGAAAAAGTGAACGGTATGAGCATTTGTTTTTATAGCGCGTTTTCTTGCATCATCTGCTGTAAATGTTTCAAAACCGGAAAGAAAGAAAACTTCAAGGATTGAATTGTCATTATTTGCCAAATTTTAACATAAAATGGTTATTAGGAACATAAAAAGAAAAGCTGGACTTTTTATTGTCGCTTGACAGACTGTGTAAAAGAAATATGGTATTCATAACAGAACTGAAAGGTATTCCTATAAAATAATTCAAAAAGATTGTTGTGAAAGCCAAAATGTTGCCCAAAAAACTGTTAGACTGTGTAAATCTAGTTGTAATAACGCTATACGTTCAAACATAGCAGAATACATTATGATGATGACTTTATGATATCTGCTTTATTTATAGGCAATGTTTCTAAGAAACTCTTGAATAGATATTAAATATATTTAGATGTTCAATTTCAATTTTTCTCAAATTCCAAGATTTTACTGTATATGAGCACTATTATCACTTCAAGAAAAGATGATTTTGAAAAGTCGTCATGGATAAAGCTGAAATGTCGAAATAATGTTTAGTTAAGATTCTTTCAAAACAATGTATTTTCTTATTAATGTATCTTTTACAGGGAGAGTAAAGTGGATGACAACGATTCAAGTGAAGATGATAACCTGGATGCTTGTAAGTACTTTTTGCTGTTTTCAACCATATTTCATTTATATTGCGGCAATCATTTCGATTTGTTTAAACATGATTTATCCAGAAATACCATCATATGAATATGATCAGTTGAACATGGATTTATAGTTGACTACATTTGATAGAGAAACACTCTGACTAGTATTTGCCAATTTTAAGCATTGCTACAAGTTATCGGTGTTTTTGGAATTTTGAAAAATGAGTTTTGAATTAGTTGAGGATTTCTTTGTTATTACATCTGATTATCCTTTGAGTTTGGGTCCACAGGGGTCTATAGTTATCCTTGGGTCAATACTATGTATTAGAATAACAGTATATTGCATAGTACTGACTCAAGGATAACTATAAACCCCTGTGTTTGGGTCAGGCAAAATAAATTGCACCATGTTTTGTTGTTATATTGTGTTCAATGTACCATTTTTGCTTTATCACAGTTTTGCAGAAACTCAAACAGCCAGAGAAAAAGAAGTCCTCCACCTCCAGCCCTCGTAGGTAAGTACAAATCAACAAGTTAATGGATAAGTGAATTTTTACTGAAGTCTATTATATAACCGTTATACAGTCAAGTGCATAAAAGGATTCGATTTCTGATTTCTCCACCCCTGCATGTATATGGAAAAAGAACATTCCTCATAGTATGTCTGTGGATTACCATTTTACAACACCTTCAACAAAAGATTTCGCATTTATGGAGAAGTGAATCAAAATCAGATTTTGCCACACCTGCAAGTATATATGGAACAATAACATGCCTTATGATGTGTCTTTTGTTTAACACTTTTTGTATAAATCATGATTGTCTATCCATTTCTTAAATATGGCTTTAAAACTTGTTGACACAGCATTTAATTAAACAGGAATTAAATATGATTTATGATATTCTTATCTAATTCCTGTTTTGTTCACAGCATGGAAGACTTTATTGTAGAAGATGATGAGATGACAAGCGAATCTGATGGCGAAGAATTTTACCTGCGAGAGAACCAACAGCTAGAAAAGACCCCATTACTTGAAAGGTTTGTCATTAGTGATTATAACATGAGGGGCACGGAGGTCACAACTCGGTCTTTATCTACTTTTGTTTCAATCTTATTTTCTATGGGGGCCTACATTGCCTATTGATTAACATACAGAATTTAAAATTACATGGTTTGGTTCAAATCTCGTTGACGGTATTTGGATTTTCATGAGAGGTAGTCTCCTGACTGACTTATGGAATGCTGATGGTTCTACCTGGTTCTTTCTGACTTGACCATTCTTTATGAACAGTTTAGTATGGGGATGGCAACATAACTGAAATAATGTTGATGCAATGTTAAACACATATGAAAAAAAAATAGAATTCTATAAGAACTAGGTCTCTGAGCAAGACAATCAACAGGTGGAGGAGGGGTTGGAGGGGGAACATGTCTGTAACTTGGTGTACCTTCATGTCTGTCTTTGTTGAGGAATGCTATCTGTGAGAACTGGTGATCAAACAAACATAACAATTCTATTTGAAATGAAAGGAATGTGAGGTGCATGTTTTCTTTGGTTTGTCCTCCTGTCTATCTTTGTAGAAGAATACAAAATTGAATCAAAGGTAGACAATCCCTGATTCTTACAGGGCAGCATACAATGATTAATGTTGCTTTTGGGTAAAAAACAATGGAAGGAATTACTTCAGGTTTGAGAAAAAATGGCCGCCAAATCCTTGATTGTTGTTTTCAAACAGGTACATCCTCCTTATTACTTAATTGTTATTCATCGGATAATGCCTATCATAGAGACACTCGAAAGTGGTTTTAGGGAGTATCAACAGTTTTGCTCTTGATGGCATAATAATCAATAATAACTCATGAAGTGTTTTGCGATTTTCTGAACTGTTACATTGCGATTCACTGCACAAGTTATTAGGCCATGCAGACGAAAAAACTGAAATCCAGCACAAACCGTCTGTACATTCTTGAAAATTTTGAATGCTTCAGAATCTATTTTGCATTCAGAAGCTCTTCTTCATTTAATTTAACAGTCAAGAATAAAAGCTATCAAAGGCTTTTTATCATTAGATTTTTATTAGATTGGTGGCTGGCCTATGATCTAACATGTTTGCTACTCTAAGTATTTTTACTCAGTAAAATTAAGCAGATAGTTAAGGTTTTGGAAAGCAGACAACACAAAAATCTAATTTTAGAAAATTACCCAGCATTCTAAGGGTAGTATTTCAAAATAAAAAAAGGATGTTTGCAATTTGTAAGTATTTATCTACTAAAGGAGAAAATTTAATGCATTTTTCTTTCAGCTAATTTAATAATTATTTTTTTCTATTAATCAGAATAAAGTCTTACAGACGAACTCCATCACACACCTCGGAAGAAAGCAGTGATGATGTTTTCTCCTCAAGTAAGTATGATGCTGAGCTTTTATAGACAGTCTTAATGTACTATTGGGTGCACAAACGTTCTTAAAGATGACAGTCTTAATGTACTATTGGGTGCACAAACGTTCTTAAAGATGACAGTCTTAATGTACTATTGGGTGCACAAACGTTCTTAAAGATGACAGTCTTAATGTACTATTGGGTGCACAAACGTTCTTAAAGATGACAGTCTTAATGTACTATTGGGTGCACAAACGTTCTTAAAGATGACAGTCTTAATGTACTATTGGGTGCACAAACGTTCTTAAAGATGACAGTCTTAATGTACTATTGGGTGCACAAACGTTCTTAAAGATGACAGTCTTAATGTACTATTGGGTGCACAAACGTTCTTAAAGATGACAGTCTTAATGTACTATTGGGTGCACAAACGTTCTTAAAGATGACAGTCTTAATGTACTATTGGGTGCACAAACGTTCTTAAAGATGACAGTCTTAATGTACTATTGGGTGCACAAACGTTCTTAAAGATGACAGTCTTAATGTACTATTGGGTGCACAAACATTCTTAAAGATGACAGTCTTAATGTACTATTGGGTGCACAAACGTTCTTAAAGATGACAGTCTTAATGTACTATTGGGTGCACAAACGTTCTTAATGTACTATTGGGTGCACAAACGTTCTTAATGTACTATTGGGTGCACAAACGTTCTTAAAGATGACAGTCTTAATGTACTATTGGGTGCACAAACGTTCTTAAAGATGACAGTCTTAATGTACTATTGGGTGCACAAACGTTCTTAAAGATGACAGTCTTAATGTACTATTGGGTGCACAAACGTTCTTAATGTACTATTGGGTGCACAAACGTTCTTAAAGATGACAGTCTTAATGTACTATTGGGTGCACAAACGTTCTTAAAGATGCTATCTCACAGGTCTTAATGTACTATTGGGTGCACAAACGTTCTTAAAGATGCTATCTCACAGATTGTGTTTGGTGAGTAATTCTTGTTAAAAAGGTCATTTAAGGACGTTCTCGGTAGTTTTTTTCTGCGCACTTCATCTTCGCAGCCAAGGGAGATAATATGTTACCGAAGAGGTACTTGCATAGTAGTCAGATAAACGTTTTTATTCGGATGAAGTTTACTGTATGCAATTATTTTCAGGGAATAATCATATTATCCCAAAACTATAAATGCTTATTAATGATATTATATATTTCTAATAGATATTAAGCCCCCAACTTCTATTTTTCAATTTTAAAGTTATAGTAGTCGTTTTTATATATGTTTTTCAAATACGGTTGCCATAGAAACTGTCATTTCACAGAAAAACTAACTCGTCAGCATATACTTTTTTTGGCATTTTTTATTTCAAGATTAAATTTTACTTCACATACTGAAAATAAGAAAATTCTATGAAAGGAATCTTAAAATATCTTCATTTTATGTAATATAGATATCAATTTTCATTGGTTTTTACCGAATACAAAAATTGGAAAAACTGATTTTGATTACAAAAAATGTTCAAATAGTAATATTTCAAAGTAACATTGAATTATAAAGTATTGAATGCATGAATGAATACATGATTTTTGTGTTAATAAACCTTCCAGACATTATCTTATTACCTTTGAAGATGGTATGGTCATTTTGACATTTTTGCCACATATGGTTACCATGGAAATTGCCATTTTACCAAAAAACTAACTTGTCGACCTGCATTTTCTATTTCGTTTTTGAATTCACAATAAAATTCTAAATAACATATCAAAAATTCAGAGTTCTATGAAAGGATTATTTACTTATAAAACTGTAGAACATGTCCTTAAACAAACCCTTTGACTAAATAAGTAACAATTCTCAATTCCTATAGTAAAGATGCAGAAAACCTGTGTATTTGTCTAAAAATTGTGGAAAAAAGCATGAGTACATCCTTGTTCTTGATTGGAAAATTTGGTTTATAAACAGTCATGGATTGCTCTCTAACACATCTTACTAGCGTCACATGTTACAATTTATTTGCCGTTTTGTAACTGGGGTCTTAGATGCCCTAACCTTTTTCTATAGGTTTTCAGGATGAAAATAATAAATGATTGTTGACAAAATAAACCATTAAGGTAGAATACCCATTACCAGCCATTTGAAACTCTTTTTTTCTTCGGAATACTTCAGTCGTTCTCGGTAAAAATTGTTTGGAACTGGAACTACAATGTAGTTGGTTTGATACAAATAGTTCTGGCTGAGACTGATGTTTAATGCGACTAGTTCTGGCGTAAGTAATCTGGCGAGGGAATGGGTTTTATAATGGTGGATTATGGGTATTCTACCTTAAAAGAGTTGACCTTATCTGGAAGAACTGTACATGTATCTTATATTTTTACCAAGCAGATATGAGTTTGCTTTAGAAGCTTATCAATACTACTTATGTAACGTAAGTCTCTGTTGTCATATTATCCATAGAAGAAATTTTACTTTTAAAAGATAACAATCTCAACCTGTGAAATTGTTATTTTGAGGTACAGTCTAACTTGTGTTAAGCAGCCACCCTTTTAAGCAGCCAACCTGCCTTAAACAGCCACTACAGAAAGTCCCATTGTTAGATTTATATTGTAAATCAATTTGTATTAAGCAGCCAACCTGTCTTAAACTGCCAATTTACTCTGTCCCATAGGCTGGCCTCTTAACACAAGTTTGACTGTATTTTTTCTTCATTTTGGGTCATCAAAAATGTTTTTCCAAGGTCATAAAGTTTTTAACTGTAAGTGAAAGAGCGAACCATTGATATAACATGTCAGTGTAGTTGTTGTTGTTTCAGAGATCTATCCTAGCAGTGTTACGAAACACAAACAGAAAAACAAGCATGGCACTAACAGAGGTGCTAAATCGTCCTCTTTGTTTTGGGTTTCATCAGACAGTGAAGATGATTCATCAGAAAAAGTGCACAAGATAAAAGGACGGAATTTAAAACAGAAAAATACAAACATTGACTTCTCAAGAAGTATGTCATCCGATTCTATTAGCGAAAATAACTCCCCTGAAATGAAAGAAAGAAGAAACCGAAGAGATCGAAAACAGACTGATACAAAGAAAAATGCAAGAAAGGAGTCCCATTCTTTTAGTGATGAAGATTTGCCAGAAAATAATTCCAGTAAACACAGCCCAGAACCAAACAATACAAACTCAAGGACAAGTGTAATGAGCTCTTTTTCGGATTCCGATTCTGAATCACCGTTGTTTAAAACCCCAAATCCTCTTAGGAGGGTGAATCGACCACTTTCAGAGCTAACAAAACCAAACAATGAGACAAGCAATGTGTTCAAAACCCCTACAGTTCGACCAAGAAGTAGTTTCAAAGATTACATATCTCTTTCTGACGATGATGGCACAAGTGACGACGACTCTCTACCGACGTTAAGTACCACAAATAAAGAGAACATTCCTGATTATCAGACTCCAGTTAAACCCAAAACAAGTGACATCTTTTCAAAAGTCCCAACTCCGTTGTCGAAAATTAAAACACCTAGGGGAAGTAATTCAGTCGTTAGAAAGGGAAGTAATTACTGCAGCTTTTTGGCGTCTCTTTCCACCACAGTGGAAGATCACAGACGAGATCCAGACGCAATGAAGTAAGTGTGTTCCTATTTAGATTAAATTGGCCTTCATGGCCTAGTTGTAAGAATACAGAAATTGAAATCACATGTCCTCTCTCAGCATGGGTTCAAATCCGGGCAAGGGATAAAGATTTAAATGAGTGATAGTCTTCTGACTGACTTATGAAATGTTGATGGTTCTACATGGCTTTAACAGCCCTTTTGTGTAGATGAGTTTGGGGGTCTTCTTCAATCATTAAGAGTTGTGCATCGCAACATAACTAGAATAATGTTGATGCAATGTAAATCCGTTATTTATAAATAATTCAAAATCACATCGTTCACCTGCACATGGCTTTTTATCCCTGTGTCTGTAGATTTGGATTAACCCTTTACCATACGCAAAATTTTGGTCTGTCCCAAATTGAAAAAGTTTGCAGACATCATTTCAAAATGTGATGAAATCGAAAAAGATCTATCTGATACGGCAAAAAACATTGTGGGAAAAGGAGAAATTGCTTGCTGAAGTCAGTTTCTTCTTTTCCCACAATGTTTTACAAAGTCTGCAACAAACTGGTCAAATGTCGTTATTGTTTGGTAATGGGTTAATTGGGGAAATTCTTCAGTATATTTACCTTTGATGAAATGTATCATATTATTGTATAAAAAACATTTACAGGTATGTGAAGAATTTCAAGAGAATGCGAGAAGAATTGACGAAACACTTATTTGATCTCTACAATACAACAGTTTTTGACAAAAAGGTCAGATTTTTGTGATTAGATCTATGAAACAAGTAGTATTTTTTCATCCAAAAAAAAACTGACTAAACTTTTTAGATATTGAGATAATTTTAAAGCTATTCCCTAGAAGTGACATTTGGTAATATTGTGGCAAAATGTTTAAACACATCTGTGTTTACAACAGTTATATGGTAGTGGTATGGTTTTGGCAATTATCATCATCCATTTTGTTTTATGACTGAACATTTATTGATTCTTGAAGCAAGTTGGACCCTCTCCCTTGTACATTAGTGTAATTTAACGTTATTTTAATTTTGATTGTTTACAAACTGACACTTACTATTCTCTTATAGAATTAGGATTGAAAAGATTTAAGATATACAGTAATATCTGTGTACAACAGTTAGTGAAGGGAAGTACCCACATTGGCAGCTGTGCACAGACTGGCTGTTGTTCACAATATTGGCCATCCATGTGCTTAAAATGTCAATTGAAATGATTGTGGCAAAAGTTGTGCTTTTTTTACAAAATTCATGTTGTAACGAAATGGTTATTCCCAATTGTTATCATCCATTTAATTAAATTTTTTGACTTGCCATTTATAAATTCCTGGTGTGGTGTCCCTAGTATGAGCCCCACCGACACATCTTGTTTCGTGGGAGTGTCCTTTAGCAAGTCACTTCAGAGCCCTAGCCTAGTACTGGTAGATCCAGGAAAGCTGTAGCAATAACTGAAAAATTGTTGATACAGTAAAACACTATACAAACAAACAAATAAATCTCTGGTGCCACAGCTGAGAGTTTAATTAATCTAGTTCACCATATTTGTTTTTACATCAATTGTGAAGGAAGCTTAAAGCTTGTTCAAAGCCACTCTCGATGACTGCTCCCTGGATACTAGACCAGTAATTGCGCCGGTTTGTGGATTAGTACCAGAAGTTTTGACCTGGCCTGGCACGGATATGAACCCGGGACCCTCGAATAGTATTGAGGGTTCAATGCAAGACTATAGTAAGTGCTTCACATACATGAAGCACTTCCTATAGTCTTGCATTGAACCCTAAGTATGTTAAATAACAAATGTTTTTATTTCAGCTGCCAGCCGATCTCCCCATTATCTGGAACAAGCGATTACTGAAGACGGCGGGATATTGTGCGTATAGATGTAATCGCACTCATAAAGACGATAGAACTGCTAGGATAGAGCTCTCAACCAAAGTCTGTGATTCTGCTGGTATGCTCTGTGATTGTTTATGCTAAATCCACTTATAAAATATAATCTGGAGTAATGTACTTATTGAGAACTCTTGGTATGCTTTGTAATTGTTTATAGAATCATCTTTTAGAAAGATAATCTGGATTTCTACTGTTGAAATTATCAAAGATGAACCTCAAACACATCTGGCATACCTGTGACATTGTCTCGCTTAAATCGTTTTTTAATGTTTGAATAAATTAATGGAGAATTGATATAGTCTGTAACCATTATAAGATTAACGTTTGGAAAGATATTCTGGAGTTTGGGTACTAAAACTATCAAAGAGGAACATCAAATTAATTTTTATGATGTCAATTCTAATCTGATCAAACTACATCATTGTCTTGTTTAAACTATTTCTAAATTCTTGTATAAATTAAGATAAAATGAATGAACTCATAGATATTTTAGTCAAACCTTTTTTTTACTAAAAGAGATTGAATCCTTCTTTTTCTATCAAAGACAAAAGATACTCCTGAAAGTGATGTAGCATATGGATTTGTATAAATGAAGCATTGGTTAACAAAAAAAATATATTTATTTTTCTTTACATTTCCATAGAGTGATATAAGGTTTTTTGTTTATTTTTTATACCAACCCCTTGCTCCATAAGACCTTACATGGCTACATGTGCTGCAATATGCTTGAGAGATAATCCTAATGCTTAAGTATGCTTTAGAAACCATTCTAACAGAAGGAATGGAAATAAGAATTTATTTATTTTTCTTTACATTTCCATACAGTGATATGATGTTGTTTTTTGTTATTATACCCAACCCTTACTCCATAAGACCTAACATGGCCACATCTGCTGCAATATGCTTTAGAAATATACCGTATGCTTTAGAAACCATTGTAACAAAAGGATAAATTGCTCAAATTGAGCAATTTGTCCTTTTTGTCACAATGTTTTCTATGCAAAATCATGAAGAAATTTGTTATATTTTCTTGTTATTAATGGTCGTCTGCAGTTGCTTTCAATTTGGACCAGTCACATATTCCCATACGGGGGTAATGGGTAATTTGAGCACTGATTATACTTCTTTGTTTACAGAGCGAGTGCGAGACACACTTATCCATGAACTTTGTCATGCTGCAGTTTGGCTGTTAAATGGGGTGAATGGGGGACATGGAAATTTCTGGAAATACTGGTAATTTTTTGTTCGTTTTGTAGGAAGTGGTAGTACACTTGTAACTTGGGGGTCCATTGGGTGAAAAAATCTGATTTTGGATTACATTGGCTCATACATGCCAAATCTTTTTATGCACATGTCCATATAATGGTTGTATGGTAAATTTCAGTAAAAATTCACTTGTCTGTTAAGGCTTTTGAACAAGCTGGGCAATTTATCTTGCCACCCCTGGGTCCTGGGTTCTAGCCACACCAGTGCTGCTTGGTTCATTGGCTAGTCCTTTCGCAAGACACTTCAGAGCTTCAACTTACTACTGGTGAAACATATAATATAACTAAAAGTTGTTTGAAATGGTGTTAACCCTTTCCCAAACAATAACAACATTTGACCACTTTGTTGCATATGACTTTAAAAAACATTGAGGGGAAAAGGAGAAATTGCTCATGAAGAGCAATTTTTCCTTTTCCCACAATGTTTTCTGGCCTATCAGAAGATTATTTTCAAATGTCATCACATTTTGAAATGTCGTCTGAAAACTCTTTCAATTTGGGACAGTCGAAAACTTGTTGTTTGGGAAAGGGTTAAACTCCTTACAAAAAGGTAAGATTACTCTTTCTAGAGCTTTCTAAATGACTGGCATTCATATCAAGATGTTGCTTGTTTTAAACACTGAATCTTACTCTTCGTACAACGGTCGTTGAAACCATAATTTGAAGTTAAAGTCTCATGTCAAACCCCTTGTATGAAACAGGTGTAAAAACAATTCCCGGAATTCAACTGTTTTTTATGTGCCCAAGACCATTTTCTAGATTGATGTAAATTCATGGAGAAATATTTTTTGGTCAGTCAGTGAGGACATCGAACGTCAATTTGGTAAATTTTCTACATAACCATCAGTTGGCGCAAGATTTCATATTGCCCAATGATAAAGCATTGTATATTCACTTGTTCAATCAATATTTACCTCTCTTCTTTTCGATTCAAGTTGGCAGATTAATGAGAAATTGGTCTGGCAATTTGGTAAAAAAAAATGGATGTTATAAACTTAAAAGACGCTTAAAATTTTGCCTCATTTTTTTTACTAATGTGCATTCTCACCCCTTGCTGCAATGAACCATTTGTATGAAAACTTTCAGGGCAAGACAAGCCAGTAAGATGCATCATGAGCTACCTTCCATAAGCCGTTGTCATAGTTACTCCATCGCCACCAAGTTTACCTACAGATGCACCCGATGTGGATATAGGTACGCCAATTTATAATTGATTAAAACTTATCAATAATGGTAAAAAGGGATTTACGGTGAGGTAATAGTTAGAGTCGAGGACTAGTGTCTGTCAAACCTGGATTCATTTATTTCACCAAGTAGTGTCCTTTGGCAAGAGACAATTTCGTCGCCTAGTATGTCATCAAGGGAAAATGTACTGCAACACTAAAATGTGAGTTCTGTACATTATTGGAAAAACAAAACCAATTCATGTAAAGTGTGTGGCCATTGATCCCAATATTGGGCAAGGAAGTAGTGCGTCTGCCTTGTATGTGAAAGGGCACTGGCGTGAGTTGTTTCCAATATTAGATAAACAAAACTGCTGGTCTCTTTCGTCCAATGTTTCGAGTCTGGCTAGGTCATACCGAGTACAAAAACAGGAAAAAAAGAAACACAAATTTAACCCTCTCGTTCGTCCAATGTTTCAAGTCTGGCTAGGTCATACTGAAGACAAAAACAGGAAAAAAAGAAACACAAAATTAACCCTTTACCCAACGTTAAATTTTCGACTGTCCCAAATTGAAAGAGTTTGCAGACGACATTTCAAAATGTGATGAAATTGAAATATAATCTTCTGATAGGGCAGAAAACATTGTGGGAAAAGGAGAAATTGCTCAATGAGAGAAATTTCTCCTTTTCCCACTATGTTTTCCAGAGTTGTATTCAACAAAGTGGTCAAAAGTTCGTTATTGTTTGATAATGGGTTAAGGCAAGGGTTTTGAGTGGGTAAGCTGTAGGACATGTAACACTCAGGGTCTCAGGTTCAATTCTCACCAGTGAAACTCAGATTCTTTTGGGGTGGGGGAGCATCCTTGGGCACGATGTTGCAGAACCCTGCCTAGTACTGGTGTAATCTAGGAAAACGGTGAAATAACTGAAATACTGTTGACACTGCATTAAACCCCATGTATGCAAGATTTACGGCAGATAGCCGTTTCTCAAGCCTTCTTGTGTAGGGTTTGTGTGTGTGGAAAGGGTTAACACTTATATAGAGAATAGATGGTGGGTGTTTTAAATCAGAAAGGTAATTGAACAAGGCATATGAATATTATCAGTCGAGTCGGAGGCGTATTTGATAATAATCCAAAGCCAAGCCCCA
This sequence comes from Cerastoderma edule, assembly GCA_947846245.1. Classification (NCBI taxonomy): domain Eukaryota; kingdom Metazoa; phylum Mollusca; class Bivalvia; order Cardiida; family Cardiidae; genus Cerastoderma; species Cerastoderma edule. The sequence continues at coordinate 16,875,683 of OX401408.1, forward strand.
TAACATGTCTAATTCAATGATACAATCTATTTTATTCACCCTGGTACATTATGTGGATTCAAATAAACAAACATAAAATGATAATAAAACATGAAAAAAAAAAGGAATTGAAACAAAAAAGCAATATAAAACGACAATAAATTAGTAGAGAATAATTTATACATGATGTCATGACATATGCCTTCATGATAGCCGGGACTATTTATTTTAAACCGAATAGTTCCTGCCCTGAACAGTGTATGTCCAGAATGAACAGGGTAATCCGACGAAAGAATGTTTCAAAATGGCGGATTATGGGTATTCTACCTTACAGAGGGTCAATAATTCTAACCAGCTTTTCAAAGTCCTTATTGGCAATAAAACTTTGATCTTCTTCCATTTTATATAAGTCTGGCATTGTGTATGAACTGAAATACAGTTGATGTGATGTAAAACTCCAATTAAACAATTAAATACTTCTATTTTAAAGCGTGGGTCGACACTCTAAGTCCTTGGACACGAGCCGAAAAGTATGCGGATATTGTCAGGGAACCTTCGAGCTGATTCAAAACGCTACGCCATCGACACCACAATCTGCCTCTGGGACGTCGGTTGGCTCGACGCCAAGAACTCCAAATCGATTTGCGATGTTCGTGAAGGAGAATTATAATGTTGTTAAACAGAAGAATAAGGACTTGAAACACGGTGAATTGATGAAGGAGCTTAGTAGAGAGTTTGCTGCGAGTAAACTAAACTCATAACCCTGCTCTGTGAGTCGAACTCTGTAAAAGATCAGTACACTATATTTTGGAATTGCTGGTCAATGCTGCAGGCTCAACACACATTTTCATGAACATTAGTAAAGATCAGATGAAAATTAAGAGAATCAGAGAGTGTACAAGATTTTGTTTTCAGACAGACAGACACATGGAAGATTTAAATGATTCCCAACAGCAATGAGGGTGACAAAATCAGAGGGGGAAAAAACAATTTAAAAGGGACAATTTGCTTGTTATGAGTCTTTTAATGCTATGTTTGCTATATCCGTTCCCTTGTAGTGAACTTTGATTCAGGTTCGAGTCAGATTTCCGGCTTTAATCCTTTCCCAAACAACAAATTTTTGACTGTCCCAAATTGAAAGAGTTTGCAGACGACATTTCGAAATGTGATGAAATTGGAAATTGATCTTCTCATAGGGCAGAAAACATTGTGGGAAAAGGAAAAATTGCTTGTTACAAGCAATTTCTCCTTTTCCCACAATGATTTTATAAGTCGTCTGCAACAAAACGGTCAAATGTCGTTATTGTTTGGGAAAGGGTTAAGGAGCCACTGTGGTAATTCCTTTATTATGTTTGTCCATATCATGTTGATCCTGATACTTCTAAGGCCAATGTTAATGTTGAGTCTACGATAAAAATTTACGAAGGTGTTGATTGGTTCAGACTCTATTTATCATCCAATCGGCATCTCCCTGTTTATAACTGTCAAGATCATTGTCTTTTAGATGCTTATGTTCAACTCTAACACAGAAGACAATTATCATGCGTCTGATTGATTAAGATTATCGCCATAAAGCCGGCATGTAAAGATAGCATACCTTGAAGATTGAAGAAATTAGGAAAAAACAATGTACATGTAATTGGTATGAAAGACCTTTCAACTCGGCCTGAAAAAAATTCCAGGCCAGCCTGTACACCCAAAATGGCAGGCCTGCTTTATAACCCCACAGTGATAATTATAATGCATTAGCTTTGTTGTTTGGATTAAACCATTTCGAAAAAGAACGAAATTTGGGCATTTTTCTTCTTTTGTCACTAATGTTTCTGCTACAAGGTTATAAGAATGTTTATATAGTCGAGAGAAACAGTTTTAGTAACAATATTCTATTAGAATTTGTTTGTATCCTCAACATAATAAAAAATCATATCTCAGAAAAACGAAATAGGAAAATAGAATCCCCCATTTGTCACCTTGTATAGTATTTATAATAAATGATTAGGCGCTGACTGTTTTGTCGTATTTTTTATTTATAAGTTAGCCTGGTTTCAACTTTATGTAATTTAACAGTGCTACAACAGTAATTCAGTAATATTACAGTGAAAGTTTACATATTCATGTTTCCTGGTTAATGTTCCATTATTGAGCTTGGAAATACAAAACGTACCTTGCCAAAGGACATTCCACAAAACTGCCAAAGTATTTCAGCCATATTGCAGGAAATGTCAGGACCACTGATCCAAACAACCCAGTTTAAGAACTCAGCACAGTTCAATCTTTATTTACATGGGCTTTACATCGCATCAACATTATTTCAGTTATGTTGTGATGCCCGACTCTTAATGATGGAGGAGGACCCCATACTCAACTGGCCATAAGGGCTGGTCAAGCGGGGTAGAACCATCGGCATTCTGTAAGAAAGTTGGAAGACAATCTCTCATGAAAATCCAAATACTGTCAATGGGGTTTGAACCCACATAGAGAGGGGCCATAAGATTTCAAGTTCTGTACTCTAACTGCTAGGCCACTGAGGCCCCCACAGTTCAATGTAAATAGAAGGAGAGGGGGCCTTGTCTGGCACAGGGGATGTAGTGGTGGTCTTAGAAATCAGGGGTCCTGGGTTCGAGCCCCATCGGTACCTTTGGCTTTGTGGGAGTGTTTTTTGGCAAGACACTTCAGAGTGACTTGTACACAGAATCTAGGAAAGTCATAAGAACTGAAAAATTTGTTAAAAATTGTTGACAGTGTTAAACCATGGGACTCATTGGCTTGGTGGTTAACCCTTTCCCAAACAACAAATTTTGGACCATCCCAAATTGAAATAGTTTGCAGATGACATTTCAAAATGTGATGAAATTGGAAAATATTTTCTGATAGGGCAGAAAACATTGTGGGAAAAGGAAAAATTGATTGTTACAGGCAAATTCTCCTTTTCCCACAATGTTTTCTAAAGTCGTCTTCAACAAAGTGGTCAAACGTCGTTATTGTTTGGGAAAGGGTTAAAGCATTGAAATTGAAAACCAGTAACGCATTTTCTGAACCAGAGATGGTGAAATCTTATTTTTATTTACTTGTCTGTAGATGCCAAATTTTGCTGTGCACTTGTCCTTATAACGGTTGTATAGTAAATTTAAGCAAAAACTCACTTATCTGTCAAGGCTTTAGGACAAGCTGAGCAATACAAACATTTGATTTTACTACCCTTGCTGAACAGGTTTGAAGCCTGAAATATGATATTTTGGATATTCATGACAATTGCCTTGACCAGCCCTTAAAGTTCCTTGTTCCCACATGAAGAAATTTGAAAGTCAAAATAAAAAGTTAAATTGCTGTAAGGTTATAAACAGGGTTGGGCAGCTGTCAAAAATCTTGTCTTGTGTTACTTTCGAAAACTATGTTGTCATTTAATCAGTAGTTGACAATTTATTTCAAACAGTTTAACCCAAATATGTGGAATTTAAAGTTCCTTCTTCACATTTCAAGAAATTTGGAAGTCAAAATAAAATGTTGAGACAAAAGCTTTTTGTTTCTAATACGATTTACAATTCAAAGTAGATGTAGAAAGAATAACTAATTCAGGGAATGTTGATTTATTGATGTATGTACCATCTACATGCAGTAGATCTAAAAACCGTTGCAACACTTTTTGATTCAGATACATATAAGGTCTCCATATACAGGCTCTATAAACTTTAATACAGCCCAACTTTGCTTCCAATGGCTATCTTCCTGAGTGTATCATACAACAGTTTCTCCGTTGTACAGTTTTAAAGAAATTTAGTTTTAGCATCCAAATTTCCATACATCTGTGCACACGCAGCTTTAAAGGGATTAACTCAGAGATTTGAGCTCTAGGAGAAATGTACATTGAAATATGATATTAGCAACCATTGTCACTAAACCAAAGACCATTTTCAATTGCTTTACTGTTATTTTGCTGAAATCACATTACTTTGTTAACCCTTTACTAAATGCCAAATTTTCGACTCCCAAATTGAAAGTTATTGGAGACACCATTTCAAAATCTAATGAAATTCGAAAGAAGTCTTCTGGTATTGGAGAAAACATTGTGGGAAAAGGAGAAATTGCTTGTTACGAGCAATTTCTCCTTTTCCCACAATGTTTTCAAGAGTCGTCTGCAACAAAGTGGTTAAATGTTGTGATTGTTAGGTAAAGAGTTAAATAATGTGAAGGAAGCCTATCAGCTTTTCTATAGATAAACGCAGGAATTACTTTTTGCGCACCTTTCTAATGTTATGTGACAAGATCAGTTAAACATTTCCAAAGACCCATGTGACGATGGTATCTAAAAAAAAAAGCACCTCTTATTCCAAGTTCAGCTTTTAGTTTAAGAAATAAACCTGTTTAAACAGTTTGAAATATCTGCAATACAAATGATCTAACGGGGTTGGAAAGCTGTCAATAATCTAGTCTTACGTTATTTGAGAAATCTATTTTGTCATTGTATAGGTAGAAGAAAAGGTATTTTAAAGGCCCATTAAAGGAGATTAATGCTATATCAAACTATATTATTTGGTAAACTTTTGGACTGATTCAAATAGTTATCACCAGAAAAAAACATCAGCATGACTTAAATGTGAAGGTAAACCAGAAACACCCAGATTAGCAAGTTTTATAATTCAGATTTCCTGATTCTTAACCTCTGACGTTGACAGTTGATACACACATTTTTTAACAGACCAATCAGAATTCGTTATTTTGAATATGTAAACAAACAGGTTGTTGATTAACATGATTGAATTAGAGACAACTATATTTCAAGCACAAAATAACTTATTTCAAATGAGTAAATTAAATAGGGTCTCAATGCATTCCTAAACTAATTCTCATGACTTTTATGAACATAATAAAAGAACTCCATATATTTTTTCAGTAAATTATTTGTACTCCTCTCCTTTGATGTGCCTTTAAGTTAATATCCAAATTCATGAGATAGTCCTTTTAAAACTGCTAATGGTGATAAAGACGTATTGTTCGAATTCTTACTGGACAATTCTTGCATTTTACATGTGTTCTTTAGTCAATGTTTAATATTAATTATTACTAGGAAAAACTTTCTCTTTTTCACAGAAATAAAGATAATCCTTACAAGTTAAGATGATCTTCAAATGTTACCACATATTATTGACTGATGTCTAGCAAGACAAACTCTTTAAATCTGGAAAAATAGAAGAAGACATGTCTTTAATTACACAGAAATGTTTTATTATTCAATTAGTAAACATTCCTAAAAATGAACAACTTGTAATTGTATAATTAAGCATAGTTTTAAGTTCAACGGACACTTGTAAGACTTGTACAGAAAATGTCGAATTATGGCATAAACAAATGATATACATGTAAATAACAATCATATTATAACTTATGTATCCTTTTTTAGTCTTCGAAAGATTTGTGATTGTTTTACACCTCTTATATACGCCGAGTTGTTTTTGTCGATGTAACACAAATCTATCAAATTCGGGTATTATTATGAGAAATACTTATAAAAGAAAATAGGCTAAAAATACATGAAATGCTGCTAACATGGGAATTCCAGAGTGCGGGGATTCCCTTTGGACGATACCATTACATTTGTAGGTTGCATCTAGAGAGAGGGGGTTCCCCAATGAACAAATTCTCCTGTTTTAATATACTTAAACATGAATGTTTGGGAGCTTAAAAAAATAAAACGCAAATAATGTAATTGATAAGATCATTTTTCGTGATTCAATGAAGAAAAGAGTTAAAAGACACGAGTTGCTCGTGAGTTGGGGGATGACCCGCCACAATTTCTTAAAATAGGCTCGTCTTGGTGTCACGTTCTCACTCCAAATGACGTCACTGCCTCACTATGGCGGTCTATTTTCGCTAGACTCATACTTCGGGATGAAAACACAGCAGATTAGTGAATTTATGGGGACTAAATGGCAGTGACAAGGATTCAAACATGGACGGACCTAAGCGACTCGCATTTACCACACTCGATCCGGCTGCCAAATCGGCCGAGAAGGAGAAGAAGTTGGAGAAACCCGTGCGTATGGAGGTGGAATTGTTAGATTCGACCGACACGACTTATCCAGAGTTTTCATACACGGATTTAGTCAAGCCGACCGCGGTAAGTCATTAGATGTCCGAGTCGTTTGAATAATCATGTTTCTAATGCATATTCCAACCACAAGCACAAAGTTTTCAGTCAACTTTTGGCTGATAAGCTCATTTTGAGGCCGGGAATCCCCGTTTACTATGAAACTCTTTGCATCTCGCTAACATACCAACTATTTCTTATACCGATTATTAGCCCTCTTTCATTGTATTATAATCAAAGCATAGAGTAAGAGGAGAAAATAAACGACTAGATACCGCCATTTTGATTATTTTCCCCTCTTTTTCCACTGTCCGAAGGTTTTTGACCCTTAATTTAAACCCCTTTCTGAAATTTGTTATTTTGCGAACCATCCGAAATGTCATGCAAAAGACCTTACTGGAAAATACATGCCGTATCCGAAATTCAAGATCGGTCGGTCTTGGCAAATTTTACGGAAATTTGACTGAACAGGAATAGAGATTTGTTGGTATATAAAGTCTTTTCCTGACAGCCATATTACTGAACCAGCATTGCGAACACATGTACATGTTTCGCATGTATAATAAAAGAGGCCAAAATGGGGGGTAAACAATTTCTACACATTTTAGGGCCAACATGGGGAATTGTTTAGTCGCAGGCGATTGTTCGACTTCTTTCGAACTTGAACTATTATTTGTGTTAGACTACTATTCCTGAGATAATCCAACCATAAAATTATGTGATGACATTATTTAGAGTATCTACATGTATTTTGAGGAATATTGATACACGATTTAATGATTTTACTTTTAATCAATCAATTTTAAAGTCACATTGCCAAGTTGAATGATTACTTTCTCAAGTCCGATAGTTGCTGGTTTCCGAGCTTGAAACAGAAAACTTGGGAACTCGTTCTTGAAGGTAGTTTCCACGTTCACATTTGGTAATAATCGGCCTATTTAAGAAAGATTAGCATATATTTTAGGAAATCGTTACGTTTCTTCGCTCCTTGGAACTTATGATTTGCGAAGATGTTGATGATTTGACCAAAATTGGAAGTTTGTTCGTCTTGAGAAATTGTGTCGTCTGCAGCAGATTACGTCGTTGTCAGTGCGCCTGCGCAGTAAGTTATCGGGGGAGTATTTGCGCGAGGTAAGTGTAGAGCCCGGTAGCACTATCGCGGACCACGGGCTTTGTCAGTTACCGATGGCTCTCCGGCTTCGACTTAACCCATTGGCTTCCGACACGCCTGATTGACTGCGTGATCTGATTACTATCGATTGGAGAATGAGCGGCGGGGCGCAGTTGTGTATCACAGTTTAGTGGGTCAGGGCTATTTATAAGCGTACGGTATGGGGAAAATAGAGCGGCGCTCTATAAATAGACCGTAGTATATTGTCTCGAGGCGTTTCGCGCGTTATCTGTTGAAGTGGTATTGGTGTAACTCTTTGGTTTAATTTTCGGTTTAGACGTCGGCATATATTTGTCCACTGGGTTTTGAATGGTTAACGTCACTTCAACAATTTTCAGTGTAAATCCGGTGAGGGTCAGCTGTGTATGTTCTATAAATCCAATGTAGATTTTGAATTAGTAAAATGAATTTAATTACTTCATAAATGAAAAGACAAATACCACAAACGTCATTAAAATCATTTTTTCTCTTCATACAATACTTCCTCAAAACTCAAAAAATGGAAAGTATTAAACTGTTGAATATTTTATGAATAGAAAACATTTAACTTTGTTAGTTTATAAAACCACAAATCAATTTTTAAACATGTTAATTGGAAGATGGCTAAACTGTGCCATTTTTTTGTGTGTGTAAAAGACAACTGATTAAGTAAACAAAAGATTAAATTATATGGTACTCAGCTCTTACTATTCTAAACAATACTTTCATTATTCTTTTATATTCTTCACAGTTTACAAAGTGGACAAAGTATACTCACTGTACTCTTTGTAAAGACATCAATCGTATCTACTCGGCAATCCCCGTAACAAGTCGGTAGATATACCTCGTAGGCAGTACATGAATACACCAGAAATCCTGGGGTAATTCGCCTTATTTCCGGCGGATAACGCAAAATGCAAACAGGCACTAAATATGTATCTGAATACACACAAATTAGTTATATATCACAATTGAATGGGCTTTTTACCCTTTTCATTAAAGATGATCATATCAACACATCTTTGTTTCATATTTTGTCAATCGGCTCTTTTCGGCAATCCCCGGCTTGTTACGGGGATTGCCGAGTAGATACGATTCGCCCTTCGTTGCTGACCTACTTTCAAAAATGGCTCCCCATTACCTCCGAGGTTATTTTAAGAAATGGCCGAGGTGTTCCGAATGTAAAGACATGTGAGCAAATTAACATACTTGTAACATTAGGAAGTGTAATTTTTGGAGGAGTGTTAAACATTTACAATGAGCTTAACATTTACAATGAGAGACTGAGAATCCTATGTAAGCCAAGTGAAAATACATAAACAGATGGAAAGTGAAAAAATTCATGTCTCGTAACGTTGTCAGACTTGGTGATGTATAATGACTTGGGTAGTCTCATTATAAACTGTTTAACCGGCCAAATCCTGTTAAAAGGCAAACTACTAATTCACAAGGATATGGGGGCATAAAAATGAATTAAAAAGAAATAATACCAATTATCATACTTCCAATGCCATGTAAATTGGACAATTAGCAAATAAATTTACAACTGCATAATCCGCCTTAGCAGCTGACATAAGTCACCAGAAAAATCAGACTTTATTTCCTTTATTTTACTAAAGTATTGGTTTAATCTTAATACATAGACCCTCCCCCACATCAACTAGGCATAAATACATACTTAAAATACAACTTATTTTTCATGGAGAGAGCCAGTCATTGTCAAGAACAATGCGTACAACATTAAAAATAACCACACATACAGTGTTCTCAATAAGAATTGGTTGAACAGGTCAAAACAAAATCTGAACAAGCCACTTAGAGGGGAGGTCCATGGGGTTCTTCACATCTCTTCACATCTCTGCGAATTTGAACTAGCCAAAACATAATTTGGACCTGTCATTTAGGCCTGCGGCCTGTTCTTATTGAGAACAATGCACATAAGTGACGCACCTAGGTAGGGAACATACAAGACAACCATTACAATATTGCTTGGTAATGGCATACTGTAAATAAATCTCTTTCGAGAATGTCACATGATACTGCACAGAGTATAAATAGAAACGAAACATTTATAAATACATTTTATGGTAGTAGCCAACTTGTGAAAACCAGCGCCTGACAAAAACCCAGGGGAAGACCTTGAAAATGCTGATGGTTCTACCTGTCTTGCTCTGCCCTTGTAGATTATTTACCCTTTTAGTGCTGTAAACAACTTCATGCTTATGCAAACAGGCTAGATCCAGGCCAGCCGCCAAATAAATTGGTGGCTGGCCTGTGATCTAACCTGTTTGCCACTCTGAGTATCTTTCCTCATCAAAATTAAGCAGATATTTAAGGTTTTGGAAAGCAGACGACACAAAAATCTATTTTTAGAAAATTACCCAGCATTCAAAGGTAGGGTGGTCATCATCAATGTACATATAATGAGCCAGGCATGGGAATATCTTTGTAAATTTTATATTGCAGAATGGCGAGGAAAGACGTTCATTGTCCAATAGTGAAGATCCTTTTGATGTTGATGAAGCAGATGAGGTTGCTGCAATTGCGAAACGCTTGGAAGAAAAGTACAATGTAGGATAACTTGTTCATATGTTATCAATCTTCCTAATTTAGTGTTGTTGTTTTTTTTAATGTTTGCTATGGTCGCTTAAAAAAAGGATTGGTTGTATTAACGCAACTGTTAAAAATGATACAGCCTTTCCAAAACAATAACAACATTTGACCACTTTGTTGCAGACGACTTTAGAAAACTTTGAGGGAAAAGGAGAAATTGCTTGTGACGAGCAATTTTTCCTTTTCCCACAATGTTTTCTGCCCTATCAGAAGATTACTTTCCAATTTCATCACATTTTGAAATGTCATCTGCAAACTCTTTCAATTTGGGACAGTCGAAAATTAGTTGTTTGGGAAAGGGTTAATTGTTTGAGTGAGTAATTTCTCGGTCTAATTGTTTACCTTGTTATCATCTGTTTATTTCTCGGGTCTAGGGTTCCTTCATAGCTCAGTAGTTAAGGTGGTGGACTTAAAACCTGGGGGTCCCAGGTTCAAGCCTCACAGACTCCGGTTTTGTAGGAGTGGCCCTTGGCAAGTGACTTCAGAGCCGTAGCCTAGTAGTGGTGGATTCAGGCAAGCTGTAGGAATGGCAGGCTTAGGCCGTTATCCTGTTCAAAATGGTAAACGGAATAATTTTGATTCTATGTTATTTTCTGTTTACAGAAACCAAATGAAGGCAAGAAGAAACGGAAGAAGAAATGGCAAGAAGATCATCACATGTTGGAGCTTGGCGATGGTTATGATGAAAATGACACATTCATCGATAACTCTGAGGCAGTGAGTGTAGAGAATAGATGGTTGGTGTCGTGAATCAGAAAAGATATCTGGCAAGGCGTAGGAATATTACCCTGTGAGCTGAAAGGGAAATGGATAATAATCCGAAGTCAAGCCCGATATCCTTTCCTATTCAAAGACAGCAACCAGTTATTCTTATTCTATTTATTGTGTTACCTTTATGGATTCAAATAAAAAAACAAATATGAAGATAAAACATGAAAAACATGAAACTAAACCGAAAGTCCATACTGACAGGTGCGTGTAGCCATCACATGATCTACTGACGGATATCAAAAATAGTATAAGGTATACCCTGTTATCGGTCTGTTAATTGCCCTTGTAACAGGACAAAAATGTGTATTAGATTCTTTTAAACACAGTGTTTTAAACAAAACAATCATATTCTTTTTTTTGTGCGGGTAAAGTACAGAACATTAAATCAGATGGCCCATCTAAGCGTGCGTTTAACCCTTTCCCAAACAATAATGACATTTGACCACTTTGTTGCAGACGACTTTGGAAAACATTGTGGAAAAAGGAGAAATAGCTTGTAATGACATTTCAAAAATGCAATTGAAATAGAAAATTATTTTCTGACAGGGCAGAAAACATCATAAAGGTCAATTTTTCCTTTTCCCACAATGTTTTACAGAGTCGTCTGCAACAAACTGGTCAATTTTTTTTTTTTTTGTTAATGGGTTAACCCTTTTCCAAACAATAATGACATTTGACCACTTTGTTGCAGATGACTTTGGAAAATATTGTGGGAAAAGGAGAAATTGCTCGTAACGAGCAATTTTTCCTTTTCCTACAATGTTTTCTGCCCTATCAGAAGATTATTATCCAATTTCATCACATTTTGAAATGTCGTCTGCAAACTCTTCCAATTTGGGACAGTCTAAACTTTGTTGTTTCGGAAAAGGTTGAGAGCAATATATCCTTTTGTCACCAAGATTTCAACAGTCTACTGCAGCAGGTTTGGTGAGGCTCTGTCTATGCCTGTCTCACATAGATACCTAGTTATTGGAAAAGCTAGGAGGGCCCAGTGATTAAGTTGATGGACTTATAACTTGGGGGTCTCGGGTTCGAGCCCCACCGACACTTTTGGCTTCATGGGAGTGACCTTTGGCAAGTCACTTTCGAGCCGTAGCCTTGTACTGGTGGATCCAGGAAAGCAGTAACATAACTGAAAAATTGTTGATATGGTGTTTTACACCATACAAAAAAATGGGAAAAGCTCCTATTGCAGTTGTTTTGTTGTTGTTTTTTTGTAATTGTAGCGTTGTAATTTGAAGTAACTTTTAGAATACTGAAGCCATCTTGACAAATAATTGCTCTGGTCAAGTATCAGTGAAGATGAGCGCTTTTGTGAGCAGGGAACTTTTTGTCAAGTGAACTTATTGTTTGTTACTGTGATGTAACTGTAAAATATGATGAAATAGTTAAAACAGAAACAAAAAGTGTTGAAACTTATAATGCGATGTTTATTGTCAGAAAACATGCCAAAACCTACAACTTAATGTCTCTGTGTAATTGTATTTAAACATGCAATGTTATCTTTTATTTAGTTTGATGAGATTATGCCAGAAAACATGACAACGAAGCTCGGCGGTTTTTACATCAACTCAGGACGACTCATTTTCAAGGAAATGTCAGACGACTCCGAAGATGACTTTCAGCCGGAAAATACAAAAAAAAGCAAAAAGCGGGTACTTGGCATTTCCCTGATACTTACATTAGACACTTTCAAACGCATATCTTACCGAATACTCGTAAATCAAATGTGACAAGGGGGGTTGGGATTGCTCATGGTAAGTTATTCTGCAATTTGTCGCATTTGTAAAAGAATACTTTAAAATTTGATGTGCTCATAATGAGCAATATACTGCTTTGCTCCATTTGTAAGAGAAATCTTAAAAATAAAATGAGACAAAGACCGTAATTGGGCATGATGAGCAAATTCTGTATTTTGTTGCAACGATTTGTTAAGCACTGTGTTTCTGATGTGTTTTAACCCATTTCCAAACAATAACGACATTTGACCACTTTGTTGCAGACGACTATATAAAACATGTGGGAAAAGGAGAAATTGCTTGTAACAAGCAGTTTTTCTTTTTCCCACTATGTTTTCTGCCCTATCAGAAGATTGTTTTCCAATTTTGTCACATTTTGATATGTCGTCTGCAAACTCTTTCAATTTGGGACAGTCCAAAATATGTTGTTCGGCATCAAAGAAGGGGCCAAATAGATAGTGTAAAGTTTACATACATCTTTTATTATTTCTGTCAATTGACACATCCTTTTCTCCCTTAAAGCTTTCAAAGAGGTTTGATATTGAAACCAGAATTAACAACTTATCTTATGGCATATGCTCAGGGTTTCCCTGACCCTCAACTTAAATAGTAAATGGCCCCTGAATGACCCCTTTTCCATTTACAATACCATATATAAGGGGTCAAGACACCCAAATGAGCATTAATCAAGGGGTAAAGGGGAAACTCCCCTATGCTTTTGAAAACATAATTGCAAAATGATAAATTCCACCTTATATATGACCTATTTATCCCATAATGTGTTTTTACTTGATGAGCCCTAATCAGGATGGGGGCCTTCCTTTATCAAAAATAAGCATTTCATCGCAATATTATAAAAAACAAACATCGTTTAATCATATTGATTTAAAATTGATGTTGTCTTTTGCAAATCATGGCATGCCGCAATAAGGATTATTATTAAGAGCTTCAATAAACTTAACCCATAACCAAACAATAATGACATTTTACCACTTTGTTGCATACGACGCTGGAAAACATTGTGGGAAAGGAAGAAATTGCTCGTACAGAGCAATTTCTCCTTTCCTACAATGTTTTCTACCTTGTCAGAAGATCACTTTCCAATTTCATCACATTTTGAAATGTCCTCTGCAAACTCTTTCATTTTGGGACAGTCAAACATGTGGCGTTTGGTAAAGGGTTAATGTAATGTATATGTAGGTGACAACATGACTTGTTGTGAAGATCCAATGCATGATACATGTTCACTGTATTTCCAGAGAATTTCATCGGACGAAGACGGCTCAGAAAGTGAAGGAAAGGGGCAGGTTGTGAAGGTATATATCACATTTTCCAGAGTTATACCTTTTACATGACATTTTTTAATTTATCTTTTTAAATTAAAGTTTAATTGCCAATCTGAGCAAAGTCTCCGTTTTAATCAAGAGTTTAAAATGTCGTAATCAGGAGCTGTCTGATACACTAGTATTGTATGCCATATTGTTAACAACTCTGGGTGGTCCTGCATGGCCCAGTTGTTAAGATGATTGATTTGAAATTGTAGGAAATGTCATTTGATGGCGGACTTCTAACGCCAGGCCTGCTAAATTTCAAGCCTGGTCTTGATTTCAGGCTTTGAAATTTCAAATTTTCCTTCGTTGCTCAGTTTGAAGAAGTTTAAATTCGGGTTTCAAGTAATGATCTTCAGGTTTTAGCATTTCTTAATAATAGCAGGCCTGAATGCATGAATCCTGGGTTTGAGCAGAACTGGCACTCTGGTTTTCATGGGAGTGTCCTTTGGCAAGACACTTCAGAGCCATAGTAACCTAATACTGCTGAATCCATGGACAACTGAAAGATGACTGAAAAATGTTTTGACACAGCATTGAATGCCATACAAAGTTGTGAGTCTATTACATAGGCATGATTAATTAAATTGTTGATGCAATATAAAAGAAAGATGTTCAAAGTGGTTTTCAATCTATACATTAATCTTCATATTTATCTTCATGAATGAGCCAACTGTTGATGTGATATATAAAAAAAACATGTTGAAAGTGGTTTTCAATCTATACATTAATCTTCATATTTATCTTCATGAATGAGCCAACTGTTGATGTGATATATAATAAAAAACATGTTGAAAGTGGTTTTCAATCTATATGTTAATCTTCATATTTATCTTCATGAATAAGCCAACTGTTGATGTGGTATATAAAAAAAACATGTTGAAAGTGGTTTTCAATCTATATGTTAATCTTCATATTTATCTTCATGAATAAGCCAACTGTTGATGTGGTATATAAAACAAACATGTTGAAAGTGGTTTTCAATCTATATATTAATCTTCATATTTATCTTCATGAATAAGCCAACTGTTGATGTGATATATAAAAAAACATGTTGAAAGTGGTTTTCAATCTATATATTAATCTTCATATTTATCTTCATGAATAAGCCAACTGTTGATGTGATATATAAAAAAAACATGTTGAAAGTGGTTTTCAATCTATACATTAATCTTCATATTTATCTTCATGAATAAGCCAACTGTTGATGTGATATATAAAAAAAACATGTTGAAAGTGGTTTTCAATCTATATGTTAATCTTCATATTTATCTTCATGAATAAGCCAACTGTTGATGTGATATATAAAAAAACATGTTGAAAGTGGTTTTCAATCTATATATTAATCTTCATATTTATCTTCATGAATAAGCCAACTGTTGATGTGATATATAAAAAAAACATGTTGAAAGTGGTTTTCAATCTATACATTAATCTTCATATTTATCTTCATGAATAAGCCAACTGTTGATGTAATATATAAAAAAACATGTTGAAAGTGGTTTTCAATCTATATGTTAATCTTCATATTTATCTTCATGAATAAGCCAACTGTTGATGTGATATATAAAAAAACATGTTGAAAGTGGTTTTCAATCTATACATTAATCTTCATATTTATCTTCATGAATAAGCCAACTGTTGATGTGATATAAAAAAAAAAACATGTTGAAAGTGGTTTTCAATCTACAGTGGACCCGCGATAATCCGAACGTCGTTTATCCGGAATATTCACCATCCGAACAGAATTTTGAGGGAACGGATCTTACCTTCATCAATTTAACTGTTTAATGCGGAAAATCCGCATTCCGGAACCGGACAAAAGTATTCGGGAACCAACAGTCACTTTTCATAGTATATGTGTATGGCTAGTCCGGAAACCAGTAAAGTCGTTTATTTGCGGTTATAGTTGTGAATGAAGGGATCGGTCTTCTGTTGTAAACGGCATTCACACGTTTTGCAAACTGTCACGTATGCTTGACCATAACATGTCACCTAGTGTAGTGTACTGCAAGGTGTTGATTGTTTGTTAATCGGTCATTCTGTCAATTGATTGGTCTTACATTATTGTAATTACGGTCGCATGTCGATAGTTGAGTTTGTAAAAGGTGTTGATTGGCTGCTTAGACAGCGATCGGGAGACAGTGTCTGGCAATCATTTTCAATTATTACTCAATCGATATGCTCCTTTTCCCTATAAATAAACTCTCGCCAATCCCTACCTATCTCATTTCGATATTGAAATAAGAAGATACAACTTGAAGATGTCTACACCCACAGCCAAACGAAGACAGTTCTTTTCAGAGCTATCTTAAGGAAATTTAACTTCTCGAAAGACATTGCTTCAAATTGTCATTTTTTTAAAAATCCGTTTTGACCAAATAAACACTTCCTTAACACACTTTATATTTCCCTTCAAAAAAATAAATAATTGTGTATTTCTTACTTCATAGTAATGATCATGAAACACCGACACCGTGTAAAGGTAAACATTTCGCTGTAACTCGCATATTCTTTATTCCGGAAAACTCGTTAATACGAACATTTCTCCTGGGGACGAAAGTGTTCGGATAAACGAGGGTCCACTGTATATGTTAATCTTCATATTTAATCTTCATGAATAAGCCAACTGTTGATGTGATATATAAAAAAAAACATGTTGAAAGTGGTTTTCAATCTATATATTAATCTTCATATTTATCTTCATGAATAAGCCAACTGTTGATGTGATATATAAAAAAAAACATGTTGAAAGTGGTTTTCAATCTATATATTAATCTTCATATTTATCTTCATGAATAAGCCAACTGTTGATGTGATATATAAAAAAACATGTTGAAAGTGGTTTTCAATCTATATATTAATCTTCATATTTATCTTCATGAATAAGCCAACTGTTGATGTGATATATAAAAAAACATGTTGAAAGTGGTTTTCAATCTATATATTAATCTTCATATTTATCTTCATGAATAAGCCAACTGTTGATGTGATATAAAAAAAAAACATGTTGAAAGTGGTTTTCAATCTATACATTAATCTTCATATTTATCTTCATGAATAAGCCAACTGTTGATGTGATATATAAAAAAAAATGTTGAAAGTGGTTTTCAATCTATACATTAATCTTCATATTTATCTTCATGAATAAGCCAACTGTTGATGTGATATAAAAAAAAAACATGTTGAAAGTGGTTTTCAATCTATATATTAATCTTCATATTTATCTTCATGAATAAGCCAACTGTTGATGTGATATATAAAAAAAAACATGTTGAAAGTGGTTTTCAATCTATATATTAATCTTCATATTTATCTTCATGAATAAGCCAACTGTTGATGAGATATATAAAAAAACATGTTGAAAGTGGTTTTCAATCTATACATTAATCTTCATATTTATCTTCATGAATAAGCCAACTGTTGATTTATTATAAAAAAAAAACATGTTGAAAGTGGTTTTCAATCTATACATTAATCTTCATATTTATCTTCATGAATAAGCCAACTGTTGATGTGATATAAAAAAAAAACATGTTGAAAGTGGTTTTCAATCTATACATTAATCTTCATATTTATCTTCATGAATAAGCCAACTGTTGATGTGATATAAAAAAAAACATGTTGAAAGTGGTTTTCAATCTATACATTAATCTTCATATTTATCTTCATGAATAAGCCAACTGTTGATGTGATATAAAAAAAACATGTTGAAAGTGGTTTTCAATCTATACATTAATCTTCATATTTATCTTCATGAATAAGCCAACTGTTGATGTGATATATAAAAAAACATGTTGAAAGTGGTTTTCAATCTATACATTAATCTTCATATTTATCTTCATGAATAAGCCAACTGTTGATGTGATATAAAAAAAACCATGTTGAAAGTGGTTTTCAATCTATACATTAATCTTCATATTTATCTTCATGAATAAGCCAACTGTTGATGTGATATATAAAAAAACATGTTGAAAGTGGTTTTCAATCTATACATTAATCTTCATATTTATCTGCATGAATAAGCCAACTGTTGATGTGGTATATAAAAAAACATGTTGAAAGTGGTTTTCAATCTATACATTAATCTTCATATTTATCTTCATGAATAAGCCAACTGTTGATGTGATATAAAAAAAAAACATGTTGAAAGTGGTTTTCAATCTATACATTAATCTTCATATTTATCTTCATGAATAAGCCAACTGTTGATGTGATATATAAAAAAACATGTTGAAAGTGGTTTTCAATCTATACATTAATCTTCATATTTATCTGCATGAATAAGCCAACTGTTGATGTGATATAAAAAAACATGTTGAAAGTGGTTTTCAATCTATACATTAATCTTCATATTTATCTTCATGAATAAGCCAACTGTTGATGTGATATAAAAAAAAAACATGTTGAAATTGGTTTTCAATCTATACATTAATCTTCATATTTATCTTCATGAATAAGCCAACTGTTGATGTGATATAAAAAAAAACCATGTTGAAAGTAGTTTTCAATCTATACATTAATCTTCATATTTATCTTCATGAATAAGCCAACTGTTGATGTGATATATAAAAAAACATGTTGAAAGTGGTTTTCAATCTATACATTAATCTTCATATTTATCTTCATGAATAAGCCAACTGTTGATGTGATATAAAAAAAAAAAACATGTTGAAAGTGGTTTTCAATCTACATGTATACATTAATCTTCATATTTATCTTCATGAATAAGCCAACTGTTGATGTGATATAAAAAAAAACATGTTGAAAGTATTTTTCAATTTATACATTAATCTTCATATTTATCTTCATGAATAAGCCAACTGTTGATGTGATATATAAAAAAACATGTTGAAAGTGGTTTTCAATCTATACATTAATCTTCATATTTATCTTCATGAATAAGCCAACTGTTGATGTGATATATAAAAAAACATGTTGAAAGTTGTTTTCAATCTATACATTAATCTTCATATTTATCTTCATGAATAAGCCAACTGTTGATGTGGTATATAAAAAAAACATGTTGAAAGTGGTTTTCAATCTTTATGTTAATCTTCATATTTATCTTCATGAATAAGCCAACTGTTGATGTGGTATATAAAAAAACATGTTGAAAGTGGTTTTCAATCTTTATGTTAATCTTCATATTTATCTTCATGAATAAGCCAACTGTTGATGTGATATATAAAAAAAACATGTTGAAAGTGGTTTTCAATCTTTATGTTTATTGTCATCTTTGTTTTCACAAATTAGCCGACTGTTCATGCAATATAAAAGAAATATATTGAAAGTTATCTTCATCTTTATCTTCATGAATAAGCCAACTGTTGATGTGGTATAAAAATCTTTTTTGAAAAAGGTGTTAAATCCTAATTTGAAAATATAAAATCTTACAGAAAAAGAAGGTGAAGGATGCTCTTATGGTAGATGGTGAGGTGAAGAAGAAGAAAAAGAAAAAGATAATTCCCCCTGGGGAAGGAAAACCCTTTAAAAAGCCCAAACACCTGCAGAACAAGGAAAAGAAGAAAGAGTAAGTAAGTCTGTCATTTCTCAACCTAAGACAAGGAAAAGAAGAAAGAGTAAGTCTGTCATTTCTCAACCTAAGACAAGGAAAATAAGAAAAAGTAAGTCTGTCATTTCTCAACCTAAGACAAGGAAAAGAAGAAAGAGTAAGTCTGTCATTTCTCAACCTAAGAAAAGGAAAAGAAGAAAGAGTAGGTCTGTCATTTCTCAACCTAACTCATTTCGAGTCTCCGTGGACAAGTGTTTATCATGGTGAATTTGAAATCACAATACCCCCCTCACTCTCTAGGTGGGTTTAACCATGGTAGTGTTAGAAATGACGTCCATGGCCTAGTGTTTAGAATACAGAACTTTAGTTACATGGCCTAATTAAACAAACAGATAGCTCTTTGCCTCATGGTGATGACCTTATGAAATCGTCATCACAAAATTGGAATTTGCTCACTACAATTATGTTTTACTATGGGACAGTTGGTTCAAGGTCATTTGTTGTCTATTTGATGATTTTGATGACACTTTACCTAAATTCGTTTAGACCTTGTTTAATGATGTCACTTTAGCATTAGTTATTTTACTTTTACTATTTTGCTGTCAATTATGTTCATATAGGAAAGCATTTAATGACTTTGGTAGAATATTGTGCAGCACTAGAGAGGAAATGGGTACATTGACCCTAGCAACATAGTGAAATACTGTTGAAAACACAATAAAAACAATACAGTTTTCAATTTTTGAGAAGGTTTTGTTTTTGATAAAGTTTGTTTTTATTCTTCTTATTGATAGATTATACAAGATCTTGAAATGAATCTTGACATTAACATTATGTTGATGTTATCATTTATTATAAAAAGATCAATCAAAATTTTGTTGGTATTGCAGAAACAAGGTTTCCTCTGTTGCTGCCATGATCAAATCTTCGTCACCAAACTTAAACGGGGAAGGACAGGAGAACGGCATTATGGGTCCAGGCGAGAATGACGAGCTTGAAGATCACCAGTCGGTGACGGACACGATAGAAGCCGTTGCTACTGGAAAAGAGGACTCGAATAGTCAAGAGGCGGAAACTCAAGTTAAAGTGGTTACCCCGGAAAACATTCCAAAACTCCCGACTAGTCTACCTTCCGATATGGAGTCTAAGATAACGGAGTTGAAAAGGGTAAGAAAGGTGTTTGGAGGAATTTTGGAAGAAATTAGGGTTTTGTCCAAAGGTGCTTGTGGGTCACAGATGTGAGAAAATTTGTTAAAGTTAGAAAATAATTTCTTTAGAATTGCACAACAGCTGTACTGTTATATGATATGTACTGGAGAGTAGGCATTGCGATTTCATGTTCAGTATTCTAAACACTATGCCACTGAGGTAATTTCTAACACTATTATGGTTAACTTTTTGGATTTTCACTAGAGATAGTCTCTTGACTAACTGAAGAATTTCCAGTGGTTCTACCTGGCTTGATCAGCCCTTAGGGACAGTTGAGTATGGGGTCTACCTTCATTATAAAGATTTGGGCATGGCAACATTACTGAAATAATGCTGATGTGATGTAAAACCCATATAGAAATAAATAAAAAGATATTGTTAATAGCGTAACATTTTATCTCTACTGAGTTTTGAATATTTAAACTGGTCCAGACTTCGGTAGACAAAATTGATGAAGCATTAAAATTTTGGTGAGAAAACCATTTATTGTTGTTTAGACCGAAGAAAAGCTCCATTCATGTAATTTTCCTATATTGCAGCAAGCTACAGAATGCAGTGGAAAGTCGAATAAATTCTTTACGTCTGAAGTCAACAAGATCCTTCTTGAGTAAGATTTTTGTTTACATTTACATATTTCCATTTCATGTTTAACCTCCCCTCCCCAATATGGGGTTTTGGGACTGATCCAAACTGAAGCTGGGTCTCCCTGGCGTAGTGGCAAGAGTATAGATCTTAACTCATTCAGCCCTGGTGATGCCTTGAGTTATCTTTGGCAAGTTAAGTCTACCCTTATTAAACAGCTCCTCAGGAGCTGTCTAATCAGAGTAGACTTAGTTTTTTCTATAAGTACCTCAGGAATAAACCCTTTCCTTCATGTTAAAACAAAAATTGTGTGACCACCACTAGTTTATCCGAGCGCTCATTGCTATTTTATACGTCACTTGAATGTAAATAATGAAGTCAAACTGTGGGGTAAGTAATTTGGGAAAATAACACTTTGAAACATCGATATTAGATAGTGCAAGCATTATATTGTCATGATCGTGTGGTGTTTCGCCATGTTTTTAATATTCTTTAATAAGTTAAATTTTATTTCACCCAGTTATGCAGATTTTTAAGCGCTAGTACAGTGGACCCGCGATAATCCGAACGTCGTTTATCCGGAATATTCACCATCCGAACAGAATTTTGAGGGAACGGATCTTTCCTTCATCAATTTAACTGTTTAATGCGGAAAATCCGCGTTCCGGAACCGGACAAAAATATTCGGGAACCAACAGTCACTTTTCATAGTATATGCGTATGGCTAGTCCGGAAACCAGTAAAATGGTTTATTTTGCGGTTACAGTTGCGAATGAAGGGATCGGTCTTCTGTTGTAAACGGCATTCATACGTTTTGCAAACTGTCACGTATGCTTGACCATAACATGTCACCTAGTGTAGTGTACTGGAAGGTGTTGATTGTTTGTTAATCGGTCATTCTGTCAGTTGATTGGTCTTACATTATTGTAATTACGGTCGCATGTCGATAGTTGAGTTTGTAAAAGGTGTTGATTGGCTGATTGGCTGCTTAGACAGCGATCGGGAGACAATGTCTGGCAATCATTTTCAATTATTACTCAATCGATATGCTCCTTTTCCCTATAAATAAACTCTCGACAATCCCTACCTATCTCATTTCTCGATATTGAAATAAGAAGATACAACTTAAAGATGTCTACATCCACAGCCAAACGAAGACAGTTCTTTTCAGAGCTATCTTAAGGAATTTTAACTTCTCGAAAGACATTGCTTCAAATTGTCATTTTTTTTAAAAATCCGTTTTGACCAAATAAACACTTCCATAACACACTTTATATTTCCCTTCAAAAAAAAAAAAAATGTGTATTTCTTACTTCATAGTAATGATCATGACACACCGACACCGTGTAAAGGTAAACATTTCGCTGTAACTCGCATATTCTTTATTCCGGAAAATTCGTTAATACGAACAGTTCTCCTGGGAACGAAAGTGTTCGGATAAACGAGGGTCCACTGTACACTTTTAATACACTGGCCACCCTCCATGGCATTCTGGGTAATGGTTGATAATCATGTGACTTAACCCTTATAGTGCTGGAACCGACTTCATGTTTATGCAAACAGGTTAGATCCAGGCCAGCCGCCAAGTAAATTGGCTGCTGGCCTGTGATCTAACCTGTTTTCTACTCTAAGTATCTTTCCTCAAAATTAAGCAGATTTTTAAGGTTTTGGAAATCAGACAATACATTAGTCTATTTTTAGAAAACTACCCAGTATTCTAAGGGTTAAAAGTGTCCGTTCAAGGTCAAAAAAGAGTAGTACTGTAGGGAACCTTGGGACCAATGTGGTATGGCTGATAAATTGTTGAAAGCCGCATTAAGCCCTAGTTATGGACTGATTGATCCAGGAAAGCCGTTACATAACTGAAAAGTCTTTGATATGGCGTTTAACACAATATAAACAGACAAACATGTACATGCATTTATTTCTTGATATAAGACAGGAGCCCAAATCTAAGCCCTAGCTAGCTTAGAACTGGTGAATCCAGGAGGGCTGTAACATAACTGAAAAATGGTGGACACAGGGTTTAACCCCATAAAGACAAAAAGACAGAAACCATTAATACAAATAGAGAAATTGTTTGTTACAAAAAATAACCATTTTTCTGTCACATATTTTTCAAAGATATTCTGTTGATATAAAGTCAGGGATTACACAATCATTGATGTTTGATCTAATCCAGGGTAGAGATTTCTTCCAAGCAGATGACTGTTAGCAATAGGTCTGCTGTGTTCGGACATCTGGCAGCGTTTCTACCATGCAGTAAAGAGACCCTGATGAAGCGAGTAAAAATTCTTCGCATCAAAGACCTGGAGAATAAGATTAAAGAACCAATTGAAAAATTAACGAAAAGTAGGCTTTAGACTTATTTATTTAACATTGTTTGTGAAATAAGTTCTTACAACGTAGATAAATCACTCTTCATTATGTTCCTTGGATGCATAACCAATACTCATGCTGATTTGGTGGCTAGTCCCGACATTTTCGCCATGCTGCTCATGGGATCAAACCCGAGACCCTCGCTACCATAGGCCGACGCTCTACCACTGAAATACTCTTGCCCATGTGAAAAGTATGTGTTCATGGGAGATGTTGATAAAGGAGTGTACAAATGAAATTTATTTCAGACATGTCTGAAATGAAAGCAACAATAGATGATGGTAATGAAGTAATCTCTTGGCCCCTCTTGCTGTATGGGTTCAAATCCCATAACGGCATTAGGATTTTCATGTGCGGAAGCCTCCTGGTTGTCTTATGGATTTGCCAATGGTTCTGCCAGCCCATTTGGGCTGTCAAGTTTGAGGTCTTCCTCCATTTATTATGAGTTGGGCATAGTAACCTAACTGAAATACCTTTTAGGCAATGTAGGTCCTTTCCAATTGATAATTTCTTTAAGATCATAGAGTTTTCCCCAAAATTCAAAGTCACAGCGCTTTTTGGTTTCCCGAATTCAGCAATTTCACCGATACAATTTCCTAGAATTAACAGGCGTAGGCCTCTTCCCAATTTATGGAGAAAAAATAAAGACCTGTAATGTGAAACCCATATAAAGAAATAAATAGACATCCCTTATCTGATAATGAGAAGAAACTGTTGTGACAAAAGGATAGATTGCTCATTATGAACAGTTTATATTTTAGGCACAGTGAATAATAATGGCTTTTACAGCAGATGTGGCAATGAGAGGTACCTAGGAATTAGGGGTCAACATAGATATCTTTTAACTTGTTACAACCTGCAGATGATATTTTTTACTTGATGCAGACGACTTTAGAAAAGCTTTGTAAACATGTGAAAAACCTTTCAGATCTGCTTTTATGATATGTATATGAATAGATTGGAAAAGCATTGTGGCAAAAGGGGAAATTGCTTGTGACAAGCAATTTCTCCTTTTGCCTCAATGCTGTTTGAAAGTCGTCTGCTGCAAAGCACAAAAGTATGGCGTTAGTCGGTAATGTGTTAAACACCTTTGAAACAGATTAAGTTTCGAACCATTGTGCTGGAATCAGAATTCCCTCTTTTGTTTCAATAATTTGTACTTTTGAAAATCAGTTTGGAATTTGTTCATGGATTTTGTTAAGAACTCTCAAATAACAGGTTTGCTGCAAACACATGTTAAGAGCAATTTCTCCTTTTGTCAAGTGTTTTTGTAATCAGCTGCTGCATATGTGTAGAATCCTATCTGTAATCTCTAATGTAATGAATGATTGTTTTACAGATGTCAGTCGACTGATGCCAACTTTCCTAGAGAAATATGAGGAAGAGTGTAAAAAGTTTGCTCAAGAAAAGTAAGTAGTCATCATTAAAAGTGATTTGATCTATACCCTGTTCCGTTTCCCTAGTTTAAATGTACAGCCTTTATTGTTCTATACTCAGTGCCGTTGCCCTTGTTTTATTGTACCCCCTGTATTGTTCTTTACCCTTCACTTTAAGTTGGAACCCGCTACTCACTGGATTAGAACCCACGACCCTAGTGTCCAGAGGCCGACACTACAATAGGGCCATTCATGATGTGATATATATATATTATAGCAAGGGAGTGCACTCTTACACACTTTCACATTGATTATTCTACACCTTATAATGTGCCCTTTACAATGAGCTGTAGGGTCCTGCTTGGCCCAGTGGTTAAGTTGGTGGAGTTGGAACGCAGGAGTCCCGGGTTTGAGACTCATGGACACCTCTGGTTTCGTGGGAGAGACCTTTGGCAAGTTATTTCAGATCCAACTGGTAAATCCAGGAAAACTGATACATAACTGAAAAATTGTTGATATGGAGTTAAACACCATGCAAACCAATACAATGAGCTGTTATTTACAGACTGGCCAATGAGCAGAAAGAACAACAGGAGAAGGAGGAGCCAACAAAAGATAAAGAAGGGAACCAAACTGAGAGTGATGAAGAGGATACAAAAGGGAACCAGTCTGATACAACAAAGAAACGACAGACTGGGCCCCGAAAAAGATTTGAGTGGGACACTTTAACAAGGTAGGAAGTGTTTGTCAAAAGTGAACTCTCTCAAATTAAGGAGGAACAGTGTTTCATTTGTGAGTGATCTTAATTGACATGGTTACTTGTTAAACAATTACAGTGTTCTAAAGTAAATGCTTGAAATGTGAAGGACATAGCTTAATTTTGCACAAAGCCATTAAGATGACCTTGACCTTGGGTATTTGAGACTGGTTGCTCTGTGTTCAATCATGGATAGCAGCATGTCTAACTGTCAATATAGTGGTTGTATAGATAATTTTAGTAAAAGTTCACTGGATTGTTCAGTCTTTTTGCCAAGCTTGAGAATACTGGTAATTAATTCTGCCAACCATGTTAACCATGATTTTAAAGAGCATTAACGACCTTTGCCCACTTTGTTGCAGACAACTCTGGAAAACATTGTGGGAAAAGGAGAAATTGCTTGTAACAAGCAATTTTTTCATTTTCCACAATGTTTTCTGCCCTATCAGAAGATAATTTGTTGATTTCATCACATTGAGAAATGTCGTCTGCAAACTCTTTCTATTTGGGACAGTCAAAAATTTAGCGTTTGGGAAAGGGTTAAACTCGAAGCTCTAAAAATGAATTATAGGACCTTGCTGTGTGATGTGGTCCGCGTAAAGATGCAGACGTTCCACCTGTCCAAAGCCAGATCGGAAACAGCGGAGGAGTTCTGTAAAGCGTTTTTAGATAGCGACATCCGTCCAATTTGGCCGAAAGGTTGGATGCAGAAGAACGTGTTGTTCAAAGAGAGTAGGCCTGCCCATGCAAGTTGGACGAATCCGTATGTGTTTAGACATATATATTATATTACATTTATGGCAGAGGTATTTTTTAAGATTAGAACACTGAGTTTTGTGGGTGCATCTGATTTGAAACAAAGAGTATTTTTGGAAAACAATGGGTCTTTTCATTTGGACAAAACTTAACTCAATGATTCAAACTTCTCTGACCACTTGTTAAAAAACGCTTGTTTTAATTTTTTTTTGACTCGTAAAAGGAAAAAGAACCTCTCCAAATAGGTAGGTGATTAAAAGCATGAAAATAAAAGATTACAAGTGATACCAGCAATTGACACAAGTCTATGTTTTCTTTCATTCAATGGGTCCTGAGGGATGCATAGGAAATGCTGAAGGTATAAATTACGTTTTTAATGGTATGTTTTGACATTTTGGTAGTATATGTAATATGAAATGTAATCAACAGCTAGTTTTGTTATGGGAAATAATTCCCTCAGTGAAACATTACTTGCACATAACAAATGAGTGCATTAGCACTCGTTTGTTATGCACAAGTAATGTTTCACTAGGGGAATTATTTTCCATTAAACAAAACATACTGTCGATTAAACTCTCTTTAATCCATCCCCTCTATATTGGATTATATGACTGGTTCAAATTGGAAGCACCAGCAAATGACGGTGAATAATATGGAACACATTCGGTTGTGTAATATGGATGGAACCATTGTGGCAAAGGAATAAATTGTTTAGTTATTATTCATTTTATATTAATATTGCTGACTCACTTACTACAATCTTTTACTTAATTATTTGAAATCTTTTCATTGGTCTCACTGGGCTAGTGATTTGAGCACTGAACATGAAATCGCCTGGCACCTCTCTGAGTCATTCTTATCACAGAAGGGCTGATTTTGATTTTCATGAAAGGTAATTTTCCGACCAACTTACGAAACTGTAATAGTTTTACCCAACTTGACCAGCCGTTGTATGGCAGGAGATTGGGGGTCTACCGCCATCTTTACTGAGTCTGACATCAAAATACAACTAAAGTACTGTCGACACAATTTTTAAAATCCTAACAAACAAATCTTTTTCAGACCCAAAACAAAGAAGCTTTTCCCTGTCACAAAGACACCAGGGTCAGCAACGACAGCAAGTCTTTCTCAGAAATCCAACACCACCTCATCAGCGCCTCCAAGTGTGTCTGTCTCTAAGCTTTCCGCGCCAAACACAGCTAAGAACAACACACCAGGCGAACAGGATAACGCCAATACGCCAGCCGTTAAAAACCCATCATTGGCAAACAGTTCCAAGCCTATTACTCTTGGAACACCAACAGTGGCTGCTACAAAGAAGATAACTCCATCAATGTTGACTTTTGATTCTTCCAACGTTGGATCGCGAAGTAGCAATAACACCATAGACAACGCTAAAAAGCAAACGTCTAACAGTGCCACGATCTCAACAGTGTCTCCGAAGAACACTAAAACAAATGACCCGAAACCCTTGACAGCAAGTCAAATACAAGAAGAGAAATCTTGGGACCATATCGTGTCGGACATTCTTCGATCATCCTACACGGCTGCCCCAAGTGGGACCTCACCTCCAAAGACGGGTACCAATCAACAGCGACCCTCTCCCCCATCAGCAGGGGGAACTGGTCTCTCATTCATGGCTCAGTTTGAAAAGTTCACAAAGAATTTGCAGCACCCGCAGTCGGGTAAAGACCTCAGCGCAAGTGCGCTTAGCGTGGCTCAACAACAGCTCTTCCAAAAACAGCTTCAGCAGAGGCTTGCACAGGATAAAGCTCTTCAGCAAGCTAGATTGGCCGAGAGACAGAATAAACTCATCCAGCAACAGGCTGTCTCTAAGTCAGATTCCGTTGGCAAATCTCCGGTGCAGTTTCAAAGTGCGCCCAGTTCTCAGTCCAAGGAACCTGCCCAGAGTCCCATGAGTGCGGCCATGGGACGGAACCCAGCACCCAAACTCACACCAAAACAATTGAGCCATGTGTTTCAGAAAAGCCCAGAGTCTGTGTCAACGTTTTCTGGACATGTTTTGAAACGTCCAGGTGATTTGAAATCGGGAAATAGTGTGACAGTGTCAATGGTTCCTTCTAGTGTGCATAAAGTGACTTCGAATCCATCCAGCATGGCAGATCATCAATACGGGCGAGTGATCTCAACAGGGATTGACCAACTCAGGAAATCTTCACCTCAGGTGACCCATATCACTTCCCAGGCCAAGCAAGGTCAAGGTCATGTCTTAAAGGTCACCACAACCAGCCAGAATGTAGGTCAAGGACAAATGTTGACAAAGGTCAACCAATCCCCAAAACCTGTGGCGACCAATGGAAATTCATCGCCAAGTTTATCATTGTTCACTTCCCCACAGGCGCAAATGAATACAAACTCTCTCCCACATTCTATCATAAATTCGGTATCCCCCGGAGCTCAAACAGTCAATGTCCGACCCTCGGTTTCCCAGGTAACCCAGGGTGGGGTGTCACCATCGAGAAATATGATGAACGTTGGTGGGTTCCTGAGAGGGAATGCTGGTAAATCACAGAGCTTCTCTCTACCTAGTCCGACAGTATCAGGCTACCCAAACATTGGCAACATTGGCATACCTGGGCTCACAAATCAGCAGCTGGTCACCTTAAAAGCTGAAGGTAGGTGAATTTTGGTTTTTATTCCATGATTACTACTTGTACTAACCTTAAAAAGGGGTGACATAGTTCATAGTTTAAACAATTTATTACCATAACATTTATATGTTGTTGCTACATACATACATACATAACTTAAACATGATATATTTAATTTTGATTAAGTAAAGTTAAATTGATTGAAGGTCATATAATAGTGGAAGCATGTGTGACATTGCTTTACTCCGAATCATAAATTGGGGTTGCTAAGTATGCACATTTTCTGTGTTTACATAAAACCCTTTTTTGGTTGTTCATTTTAAGCTTGAATTTGTCATATTTTGGCCATGTTAGTTAATTTTTGGTAATATAGTTCTTCCAAGGTTTCGGTTTTCAGACAAATAGTTAGGAAATGGTATTCATTTCTATGGTGTTTATTAGGCACATTTTGCAAAGCTTATTTTGTCTTGTGTATTATTGTGCCTTGTTGATTCGATTTCTAAACGATCTTCCATGCGAAGGAAACATAACATAAATTTATTTAGCATTAAAACATATGAACATGTTAACTTCTGAAAATATAAAACATGTAGAGTGAGGGGTAACTTACAAACAATTACAAATTATTTAGCATACATGAAGACATGCTTAAGTGTTATCTACGTTAGTTTAATGTAAAACCAATATAAATAAGTTTATGATGTAAGGAAGAAACCATCATGACAAAAAGACAAAAATATTATCAGGAAGAATTTATTCTTTTGAATTCTTCAGCTACATGTTTATTCAAATGAGTAAGAATAAAGATGAAAGAGACATTTAAAAATGATCAATGATCTATTCTATTTTTCAGTTGCAAAACAGCAGCAACTAAAACTACAGAAACAACAACAACAACAGCAACAACAACAAAGAAATGTAGAAATTCCTTCAGGAGGTAACAGACCACAACAAGGTAAGCACTTTTTTCTCTTTAAAATGAACAAATCACAGAGCGTCAGAAATAGGGACTCCTCCAATCATCTTTCGCCTGGTTGGATTACTTCCAGGTCGCAGGGTAGACTTGGAACCGGTCTCTCGTCAAATATAGAGACCGGTATGGTACGGATCTACCAGGCAGTATTCTGGCTGGGAAGGGAAGGGGGAAAAACAGTACCCTGTCCATAGAGATAAACCTTTGCCGATTCCAAACAAACAGTTGGCCATGAGACAAAATTTCCTTCTTGTAAATATTGTTCAAAATGATTTGAAATAAAATTTTGACAAACATTTGATACAAATCAGTAAATAATTAAAGTCTAATAAAGGACTGGCTGCTTTAAAAAACATATTTCGGAACATTGCATTCTGACCAATCGAGTTGCTCAGAATTCGTTGGCTGCCCATTGTCTATCTTGTGGATCATAGTGGAACCAGTAGACAGCAGGGGACCAGTTTAGTCATAGGGTAAACAGGTAGTTTTGGTTAGATATAGAAGATTGGTGCAAATAAGTTCATAGATTGTGTTGAAAATGCTGCTTAGCTGCAGATTATAACATTAATAGTCCAAATAAGGGGTGTTTTTGACTATTCAGAAGTATTCCTTTGTTGTGTTTGATACACTTAAGCAGCATTTTCAATGCAAACTATGAATAATTGTGTTACAGATTTGTACAATGCGTATGTAATCTAGATGATGATTACACACACAAATGTACACTTTGAAATATGTACTATGCAGTGAATGATTGTGTAACGCATTAGTACAATGTATATGTAATCTAGATGATGATTACACACACAAATGTACACTTTGAAATATGTACTATGCAGTGAATGATTGTGTTACGCATTTGTACAATGTATATGTAATCTAGATGATGATTACACACACATATGTACACTTTTGTATGTACTATGCAGTGAATGATTGTGTTACGCATTTGTACAATGTATATGTAATCTAGATGATGATTACACATATGTACAATTTTATATGTACAATGTAGTGATTGATTGTGTTGCAGGATCATCAATTCCTCACCATCTCAGTCCAGAACAACGCTTTCTTGCTTTACAATATGGGTTCCCGCGCTATAAAGGTATTTTTATACAGGCATGCGTGTGGACACTGTTTTGTCTATTTATAGATGTTGGATTATTATTTTTACCCTTGTAAACAGTATTGACTTGCTAAAATACAATATGGGTTCCGGCAATGTAAAAATACTTGAATACAGGCATGTCCGTAGACACTGTTTTGTCTATTTATAGATGTTGGATTATTATTTGTACCCCCGTAAAATGTGTTGACTTGCTTAACAATATGGGTTTCCGTGGTTTAAAGGTATTTTTATACAGGCATGTCTGTAGACACTATTTACGGTTTAATTATTGTTTATACCCTTGTGAAAAAAGTTTTTATTTAAAGTGTTTATTTCTTTTGTAGATATTTTGACAGGGGTGGCAAACTCTGATTTCGATTTACTTGTGCGTAAATGCCAAATCTGTTACTGCACTTGTCCGTAAAATCGTTATCTAGATTTAGTAGATATCATTAGAAATTGACTTGTCCCTTTAGGGTTTTGGACAAGCTGGGCAATACGGACAATTGATTTTGCCACCCCTGCCTAATCTAATTGGGGGGGTGGGGGGGGATATTGGCTTTTGGGCTTTTTTCTTCTTCAAAGCCCCATCAGAAAAACAACGTGTTTGAGCTTTACTTTTTTATCCTTCCAAGATATTAAAGTTTTGAAACCATGGCACAGTTGTGAATGCTTAACTATGATAAATTGATGTATTGCTTTGGTGATTACTTCCCTTTTTGTTCATACAAGATAAGGAGAAATATGATAACTTATTTCTTTTCATGACCCAACACATTTTATCTTTTGAATTATTCATTATGCTTCACATCATCATGAGGCACACTAAATGACTTGAGCTGTTGATGCGCCTTAAAACCCTATTCATTCTTGACCCTTTACCAAACACCAGATTTTTTACTCTCCCAAATTGAAAGAGTTTCCAGACAACATTTCAGAATGTGATGAAACTTGAAAATAATCTTCTGATAGTGGAGAAAACATTGTGGGAAAAGGAAAAATTGCTCGTTATGAGCATTTCTTCTTTTCCCGCAATGTTTTCCAAAGTGGTCTGCAACAAAGTGGTGAAATGTCATTATTGTTTGGTAACAGGTTAAAACCCCAGTCATTCTTAATGGTCCGATGAAGCTATGATATCAAAAAATCGTATCACACTTTTGTTTGAAACCTGTTGTGGGTTTTTATACCTCTGTTAAACCAGAAAAGTTTTAGTTCGTTCAGTTATTGTTTGAATATTAGTAAAACCCTCACGAACAAAGTATTGTTTGAATATTAGTAAAACCCTCACAAACAAAGTATTGTTTGAATATTAGTAAAAACCCTCACAAACAAAGTATTGTTTGAATATAAGTAAAACCCTCACAAAGTATTGTTTGAATATTAGTAAAACCCTCACAAATAAAGTATTGTTTGAATATTAGTAAAACCCTCACAAACAAAGTATTGTTTGAATATAAGTAAAACCCTCACAAACAAAGTATTGTTTGAATATTAGTAAAACCCTCACAAACAAAGTATTGTTTTAATATTAGTAAAACCCTCACAAACAAAGTATTGTTTGAATATTAGTAAAACCCTCACAAACAAAGTATTGTTTGAATATTAGTAAAACCCTCACAAACAAAGTATTGTTTTAATATTAGTAAAACCCTCACAAACAAAGTATTGTTTGAATATTAGTAAAACCCTCACAAACAAAGTATTGTTTGAATATAAGTAAAACCCTCACAAACAAAGTATTGTTTGAATATTAGTAAAACCCTCACAAACAAAGTATTGTTTTAATATTAGTAAAACCCTCACAAACAAAGTATTGTTTGAATATTAGTAAAACCCTCACAAACAAAGTATTGTTTGAATATTAGTAAAACCCTCACAAACAAAGTATTGTTTTAATATTAGTAAAACCCTCACAAACAAAGTATTGTATGTGTTTTACCGTGGTTATTGTTTATGTCCTTGTGATCAAGGTTTCTACTTTGAATGTGTCTAAATAAGATTTTTTTTTGTTTGTTCAAGTTTGCTTTCTACTTCCTTTCTTTATCTCCTGTATGACAATTTGTGACTTAACCCTTTCCCAAACACCAAAGTTTTAACTGTCCCAAATTGAAATAGTTTGCAGACGACATTTCAAAATGTGATGAAATTGGAAAATAATCTTCTGATAGAGTAGAAAACATTGTGGTAAAAGGAAAAATTGCTCGCTACGAGCAATTTCTTCTTTTCCCACAATGTTTTCCAGAGTCGTCTGCAACAAAGTGGTTAGATGTCGTTATTGTTTGGTAATGGGTTAAGGAAAATCATTCCTTTGTCAAATTACTTTGGTTGTTCTAGGTACACATCTATCTGGGCTGAAACTATTTGGTTCAATGCAAATAGTTCCGTCCCCTAATAATGAATACGACCAAAAGGATTGGATGAAAGCATTATGGGTATTCTACCTTAATATCCAAATTGAGCAATTTGTGACTTGTCCAGTTTGAAAGAAATATACTACATAAAATGGCATGGAAAAAAACGCCATACATTTTCTTTTTGATGTTTGGTAGAAACCATTGCAACAAACAAAAGTTGATCATAAGGAACAAGTTACCCCTTTGTCACATCGGTTTTTAATGATGTGGAAAAGTGAGAGTATATTCTATATTGGCTATTTATTCATTTTACTTTTGCATTGGCAGCACAAAAACTTTGTGACAAAAAATTTCTCCTTTTGCCACAATGGTTTCTCATCAATATGATGAGAGAGTGGTTGCTGTCAATTCGAACATGTCACAAAAACGATAAAGAAGGAAAAGGATAAATCCTTTAGGGTCCTTGGTTGGTGAAAGTGATATTTTACCTGCATGAACCAATTATCAGTTTTGTTAGTTTTGCATAAAGTCAGTCTTTACCAATTTTGCCTTTTGTTTGTACTCAAAAAACCCCATCTTATTTCGGTGTTATTTGTTGATGAATAATTTGACATTGCAACATAATTAAAAATATGTTGATTCAATGTGAAACGCACATAAATAAAAATAAAACAGTCCACTCTCTGATATTATGTAAAGTAACTTTGACATGATTTATCCCCCTTTTATGCGTAGGTTCAAATCCCGGTGACGGCAATTGGGCTTTCATGTAAGACTGATTTAACCCATTACCAAACAATAACGACATTTGACCAGTTTTTTTACAGAATACTCTGGAAAATGTGGGAATAGAAGAAATTACTCTTAATTTCTCCTTTTCCGGCAATGTTTTCTGCCATATTAGAAGATACCTTTTCATTTTCATCACATTTTGAAATTTCGTCTGCAAACTCTTTCAATTTGGGACAGTCGAAAATTTTGGGGTTTGGTAAAGGGTTAAGGAATGCAAATGGTTCTGCCATGCTTGACCAGCCATTATTCATAGCTAAGTACGGGATCACTCTGATCTTGCTTATGACTTGAACATTGACAACTTTATAACTTGAACATCGACAACTTTATATAAGACGATTGAAATGTTGTTTTTTTTGTATTGTACATGTTCAAGGTTTCTGTGCAAGACTAAAACAAGTCTGTGATGTCTGTAATGAGTGTTACATTCTGACCAATTGTTCCTCTTAGCTTGACAAGTCCTCATGGACAGTCAAGATTGGGGTTTACCTCCATCATTATGCTTGGCATTGTAAGATAACTGAAATAACGTTGACGCAGTGTAAAGTCCTAATTAGGATAAATTATGGCAAAGGAGAGTCTAGCATGGCTGTTTTATGACAGCTCTTGTAATTACTAACTAACATAACTGTCAGCTGCTCATGCTGTTTCTGATGACAATTTTATTTAGGACTGTTAAACCCTTAGAATGCTGGGTAATTTTCTAAAAATAGATTTGT
This sequence comes from Cerastoderma edule, assembly GCA_947846245.1. Classification (NCBI taxonomy): domain Eukaryota; kingdom Metazoa; phylum Mollusca; class Bivalvia; order Cardiida; family Cardiidae; genus Cerastoderma; species Cerastoderma edule. The sequence continues at coordinate 16,910,483 of OX401408.1, forward strand.
GTGTCGTCTGCTTTCCAAAACCTTATCTGCTTAATTTTGGTGAAGGAAAATACCCAGAGTAGCAAACAGGTTAGATCACAGGCCAGCCGCCAATTTACTTGATTGAATAAGCGTGAAATCAGTTCCAGCACTATAAGGGTTTAAAAAATGTGATGTGTTACTTTACTGTTTGTGTCGAAGGTTCAGCGCACGTTTATGAAGGACTTGCTATAAAAGTCTTGCATAGAACCATTGGATATTTTTTTAATTCTAAACAGTCATTACATAACTCAAAAATTGTTGACAAGGCGTATTACAACATACAAACATATTAAATATAAAATGCTTTCAATGGAATAACAATGTAATTTACACCTTGTGATATGTTTTCTTTTTCAGATTCCATGAAATGAAAGGAGGAAGCTGATACATATCATTCTGTTAAAGTCCAGTTAGAATAATGGAACCATGAAAAATAAGGAGACTTTGGTGCATTGTTTTAAATAAGGAGTTTTTTACTCCATTTATCTATCACCTCATTATTTACTTGTTTCTATTCAACTTAATCAGCTGGTTAGAAGAACTTACCATTGAGTAAAGAGGGGAATAAACACTTACCCAGTTACCAATTAATTACGTCATTTGACCAGTTTGTTGCAGACGAGTCTGGAAAACAAGGTGGGAAAAGGAGATATTGCTCTTAACGATCAATTTCTCCTTTGACCACAATGTTTTCTGCCACATCAGAAGATTATTTTGTTAATTTTTTCACATTTTGAAATGTCGTCTGCAAACTCTTTCAATTTGGTACAGTGGAAAACTTGGCATTTGGTAAACGTTTAATAGGAATTTGTTTGTTAAAAACTGTTCTTTATACACACATATATATTATATCTAATTTATAAAGACACATGAATGGACAAGATTTTAAAAGTCCACTGTGACGAAAGAAGACATTTTTTCTTATGAGCAATTTCTCATTTTACCTAAGTGAGTATATACATATATCCAATTTCATGATGTAAGTGCCATTTCAATTACTTATCCTTAGAAAGCTGGGTTATTTTTTAAAAAGAAATTGTGGTATCTGCTTTCCAAAACCTTAAATATCTGCTTAATTTTTATGAGGAAAGATACTCAGAGTAGCAAACAGGTTAGATCGCAGGCCAGCTGCCAATATACTTGGCGGCTGGCCTGAATCTAACCTGTTTGCATAAGCATGAAGTCAGTTTCAGGAGGTTGTCTTCTCATTAATGGAGTAGCAATGGTTCTACTCAGACTCAAGGTAAAATACCTATAATCTGCCATTTTGAAACTCATTCTTTCGTTGGATTACTTCAGTTGTTTTCAGTATACATCGATTAGGACAAGAACTATTTGGTTTATTGTGAATAGTTCTGTACCTACCCTATGTATGCTGAGAACGACAAAAGTAATCTGATGAATGAATGAGTTTCTAAATGGTTGATTATGGGTGTTCTACCTTAACCAGCCCTAATTGGCAGTTAAGATTTAGGTTCCTCCATCTATGATGAGCTGGATTTCGCAATATTAATTCAATATTAATTGAATAATTGGTTAGTGTGAAAATTAATTGGATAAAATAAACTGATTAAACTGAGGGAATGAGCAGATAATATATATGAAGATGACGATTTGAAAAAGGATAAACATTGAGATTAAAGGAGAATGGTGCAGTCTGAGCTATTTATCCTTTTTTTTTTTCACAATTTGTTCAAAATTTTCTGCTGTAGTAGGATTTAAACAGGCATGTAATGATGGACAAGTTACTGGGAAAAGGTAACTTTCTTGACTGATTTTAAGGTTTATCCATCAGTTTGAATTATAATGTTGAAATTGCATGAATGAATTTATACGAATTATGTTTTAATGTTTGACATGAATAGTCAAATTAGATATACATTTTCTATTCTAAATACATGTACCTATGATCACAATGCATATTTTTTAAATGACATCAGTAAAAGAATAGATACCAATTAGTTATTGAATAGAAACCCAATCAGTTATTGAATAGATATCCAATCAGTAATTGAAAGTATACCAATCAGTAAAGGAGAAAACCAATTAGTAATTGAATAGAAACCCAATCAGTTATTTAATAGATACCAAATCAGTAATTGAATAGATACCAATCAGTAATTGATTAGATACCCAATCAGTAATTGAATAGATACCCAATCGGTAATTGAATAGATACCCAATCATTAATTGAATAGAAACCCAATCAGTTATTTAATAGATATCCAATCAGTAATTGAAAGTATACCAATCAGTAAAGGAGAAAACCAATAAGTAATTGAATAAATACCAATCAGTAATTGAATAGATACCCAATCAGTAATTGAATAGATACCCAATCAGTAATTGAATAGATACCAAATTAGTAATTGAATAGATACCAATCAGTAATTGAATAGATACCAAATTAGTAATTGAATAAATACCAATCTGTAATTGAATAGATACCCAATCAGTAATTGAATAGATATCCAATCAGTAATTGAATAGATACCAATCCGTAATTGAATAGATACCCAATCAGTAATTGAATAGATATCCAATCAGTAATTGAATAGATACCAATCAGTAATTGAATAGATACCCAAACAGTTATTGAATAGACCAATCAGTTATTAAATAGATATCCAATGAGTTATTGAATAGATACCAAAGCCGTTATTGAATAGGAACCCAATCAGTACCGGTAATTGAATAGATACCTATCAGTAGTTGAATAGATGATTGTTGATATACAAAGCAATAATTAAATAGATATTCAATCAGATATTGAATGTATAAATGATGGGTAACTTATAAAATAAAGTCATTCATTGATTAGGCACCAAATGTTTTATTGCTATCAAACTAAATGCATGCGTTGATGAATCTTGTGCTAAAATAATTTTAGTGGGTTTGAGCACAGATTTCCTTGATTCAATCCCTGCATATGGGATGTTTTGATATATTTGTTTTTTCTCATTTAACCCATTACCAAACAATTCCAACATTTGACTAGTTTGATGGAGACGACTCTGGAAAATATTGTGGGAAAAGGGGAAATTGATCCAATCGGGCAATTTCCCCTTTGCATATAACGTTTTCTGGCAAATTAGAGATTATTTTTAATTTCACATTTTGAAATGTCATCTGCAAACTTTTTCAATTTTGGACAGTCGAAAATTTAGCATTTGGTAAAAGGTTAAGGGTCCAGTGACTGGCCCAAGTTGAAGGTCACAGTAGACATTAAGGAATTATGAAAGACAATATTTCTTTGGTAGTATTAGGCAGAAGTAGTTGTGAAAAAGGAGGAATTGTCAACTCTTCTTAGGCAACTTTTTCTTTTTGTCACAATTGCGTTTATATTTTGTCTTATATTGCAGGTATTGTAAAACATATAAATTGGATGAAAGTTTTACCCCATATACAAAAAAGTCTCATTTGCTGAAGATGACTTAACCCTTAGAATGTTGGGTAATTTTAAAAAAAGAAGATATTTGTGTGCTCTGCTTTCCAAAACCTTTAATATCTGCTTAATTTTGTTGAGGAAAGATACTAAGAGTAGCAAACAGGTTAGATCACAGGCCAGCTGCCAATTACTTGGCAGCTGGGCCTGGATCTAACTTGTTTGCATAAGCATGAAGCCGGTACCAGCACTATAAGGGTTTAGATAACACTCTGACAAAAGAAACAATTTCTCCTTATGATCAATATATTGTCTTGTCACAATGTTTTTTTTTGTTTTTTTTTTCAATATAATAGTGTTGTTGTTTTTTTAAGCCATGTGTTATTGTCCGCCATTCCTTTCATCTTAGGGTAGTCACAGAATTCCATAAAAGTTATTGGTGAATTGGTATGAAGGATTTGTTTATTTGAGCCACGATCAAGGAAAAGGGGGCTTGTGGTTAAAATAATTGATATTCACCTTTTGATACATTCTTATTCAGTAATATTTTTCAGCACAAAACTGGAAACTGTTTTTATTTTAATGTCCTGTATTGATGGATTTGAATAAATCGGACAATGTTGGTGAAATAATGCATTGGTTGTCTTAGATCTAGATGACGTCACTTTGACGTCGTCATTAAACAGGCCAGTAACCCCTTTTTTGCAGATCATGGCCTATTTCTGTTTATTTCCACACACATTAGATGTCATTACGAAATGTGCTAACTTCATAAAACAAATGTTCCTTTGATGATTTGACAGTTCTGTTAAACTTCATTAAATTTTCATGAAATGAAATGTTTTTATTTTATTTTACTTTTTGAGGGTTCAATTCAAGGGTAAAAGTACAAGTCATAGTAATATTACTAGACTATACTGCAGTCAAAAACTCTTGCATTGAACCTGTACCCTCGCATTGCCTTTCTGTGAAATATTTGGATTACATGTACAGTGATGTCTTGTTTATCCGAACACGTCTGTTCCCAACAAAATGTCCGGATTACCGAATCATCCGGACTAATGAAGCAGAGCATGTTCTTATACACATTAAGACATATACGGTCAGTATGCACGTGTATACTTATAACTTCTTTAGCAAACACCAAATTGTTGACCGTCTCAAATTGAAAGAGTTTGCAGACGAAATTTCAAATCGTGATGAAATTCAAAAATAATCTTCTGATATGGCAGAAAACATTGTGGGAAAAGGAGAAATTGCTCGCCACGAGCAATTTCTCCTTTACCCACAATATTTTCAAAAGTTGTCTGCAACAAACTGGTCAACTAATTCTGTTCCCTTACAATTTCGTTCAGATTGCGAGACATCCGGATAATCGGGGTCTGGATAAACGAGACTTCACTGTATTTCAGTTATGTTGCGTTAGCAAGCTATCTACAAAGATGGAGGAAGACCGAAGGGGTAACTGCCAACAGGCCTGCTATTGTTAAGCAACACTCAAGCCTGAAAATCATTACTTGAAGCCTGAATTAAAACATCTTTCAATATGAACAAGGAAAATTTAAAATCTCAAAGCCTGAAATGAGGACCGGGCCTGAAAATTAGCAGGCCTGTGCCAATAAGATCCGATCATAGGGAGTAGAGCCAATCAGCATCCAGTTAGTTGGCAAGGTCACATTTATCCACATCATCATAATGCGCGCTAAATGACCTTAGCTGTCGATGCGCCTTAAAACACCCTTCCTTCATTCATAAGTTAGCAAGGCCAATGGCTACAATGATTTAAACCTATGCAAAGTAGGGCCTTGTAATTTCAAGACTTGTATTTAAATCACTAGGCAGAGGGAGACATCTTGCTTAACCCTTTACCAAACGCCAAATTTTCGACTGTCCCAAATTGAGAGTTTGTTTCCAGACGACATTTCAAAATGTGATGAAATTGAAAAATAATCTTCTGATAGGGCAGAAAACATTGTGGGAAAAGGAGTAATTGCTCTCAAAGAGCAATATTAATTGCTCGTTAAAAGCAATAGTAATTGCTTGTTAAGAGCAATTTCTCCTTTTCCCACACTGTTTTCCAGAGTCGTCTGCAATAAACTGGTCAAATGTCGTTATTGTTTGGTAATGGGTTATATGCCCCAAAAAGATAATCAAGACGGGTAGAACCTTCAGTATTCTATTAGACAGGTAGAACCTTCAGTATTCTATTAGTTAGACAGGTAGAACCTTCAGTATTCTATTAGTTAGACAGGTAGAACCTTCAGTATTCTATTAGTTAGACAGGTAGAACCTTCATTATTCTATTAGTTAGACAGGTAGAACCTTCATTATTCTATTAGTTAGACAGGTAGAACCTTCAGTATTCTATTAGTTAGACAGGTAGAACCTTCAGTATTCTATTAGTTAGACAGGTAGAACCTTCAGCATTCTATTAGTTAGACGGGTAGAACCTTCAGTATTCTATTAGTTAGACAGGTAGAACCTTCAGTATTCTTTTAGTTAGACAGGTAGAACCTTCAGTATTCTATTAGTTAGACAGGTAGAACCTTCAGCATTCTATTAGTTAGACAGGTAGAACCTTCAGTATTCTATTAGTTAGACAGGTAGAACCTTCAGTATTCTATTAGTTAGACAGGTAGAACCTTCAGTATTCTATTAGTTAGACAGGTAGAACCTTCAGCATTCTATTAGTTAGACAGGTAGAACCTTCAGTATTCTATTAGTTAGACAGGTAGAACCTTCAGTATTCTATTAGTTAGACGGGTAGAACCTTCAGCATTCTATTAGTTAGACAGGTAGAACCTTCAGCATTCTATTAGTTAGACAGGTAGAACCTTCAGTATTCTATTAGTTAGACAGGTAGAACCTTCAGTATTCTATTAGTTAGACAGGTAGAACCTTCAGTATTCTATTAGTTAGACAGGTAGAACCTTCAGTATTCTATTAGTTAGCTGCGAGACTTCCATTCATGAAAATTCAAATCTTACCCTACAATGATTTGAACTGTGCAAAGAGGAGCCATACAATTTCCAGACTTCTATTTAAAACTCTTTTCCACTTAATTTGTTCCAGTTACTGTAAAGAGGTTGAGGTCAAAAGTTCCCCCACCCCTCCCCATCTGTCCTCTCTCATACCTTGTTTTGTTTTATAAGTGTTTTATATCATATCCACAATTTATCAGTTATATAACATTTCCTGGCTCATCATGGCAAGTGGAAGAAGGGAAACATTTTGCTTAAAGACGTTTGTCTATAAAGGTAAAGGTAGGATTTATAGTCTCACACCTTTGTTAGGCATAATCAGGCGACTCTTACAATGGAGGAAAGTGAGAAAAACAAAGTCAAAGATTTAACAGAACAAATGTCATTAAATCAAGTTTTATATCGTAAGAATTTTTTATGTATTGAAATTTTTATTTGCCAACTTTCATTCATGTAATTTTAATTTCAAAGTAAAAATTAAGGGTAGGTAATTAGTATGGATTTAGTAACAATTCATTGATATCCATTTTGTAAATATAAATTCAAAATCAGACAAATTGGGAAAAGTGGCTTGGTGAATGCCTTAGAAATGACAAATAATTTCATGATATACATTTTAATTTATTCTATAACCAAAACTAATTCAAGTTTTCCATAAGGGGTGGACTACCTTTATACAGATTCTCCAAATAAAGTAATAAAAAAGAAAGTAATTGTTAATTAATAAAAATGTATTAACAGAATAGAGTTTTACCAATAGCACATGATTATGAAAGCATTCACATATGTAGTTACTCTAAACATGGATCAATAAACATTTGGGTTAATTAGATTTGGGTTTAAAAGGATTATCTCACAGATTTGGATTTTTACTTTTTGAAATAAATTGTCTTTTAACGATAAAATGACACCATAGATGTCTAAAGTCACATAAGACTATATTATTGACAGCTTTCCAATTTGTATTGCCAATAATGCAAACTTTAAAATGGTTTATTTTGTTAACAACAAGCTAAACTAACAATAAGATGTACAAAAGTCACATGTTTCTTTGGAAACCTCACTTGCCATGTGACGATTGCAACGTGCACAAGAAGGAATTCCTGCGATTATTTATAAACAGACTTTCCCATAGAAGCCGTTAAGGCTCATTTCACATTATCTAACAAAATCACAGGTTTCAGGAACTTACAAGTAAAGACATTGAATATGGTCTTTGGATTAGTGACATTTATTTCTCTCAGACCAGAATTCTCTGAGTTAGAGTGGCCCAAACCCCTTCCCAAACGACAAATTCCCAACTGTCCCAAATTGAAAGAATTTGCAGACGACATAATGTGATGAAATTGAAAAGTATTCTTCAGAAAACCTTGTGGGAAAAGGAAAAATTGCTCTTAGCGAGCAATTTCTCTTTTTCGCACAACGTTTTCCAGAGTTGTCTGCAACAAAGTGGTTAAATGTCGTCATTGTTTGGTAATGGGTTAAGCTGGAGTTCTCGTAACTCAGGGATCCCAGATTCGAGCCCGAAGCACTGGTTTTCTGGGAAAGTCCTTTGGTAAGACACTTTGTAGCCCGAGCCTGGTAGCGCTGAACCCCAGAAAGCTGCAATATAACTGAAATATTGTTGACATGGCCTTAAACCGCAAAACAAAAAGCACAAACAATTATACATAAACTGAATAATCCTTTTTTGCCTTTGCTTTCACTACTTCCCAAACAATCTGTTTTTCACTTGTCAAGTCCAATTTCAAGGGTTCAATGCAACACTAGAGTAAGTGCCTCATGTTTGTGAAGCACTTACTAGAGGCTTACATTAAACCCACGATTTGATCCTACTAAGATTTATTTTAATACTTATAACACTTTCATCCATCATTTTCCTTTAATTTTTTTCACCAATGTTTCGTTTTCTTTTTTCATCTGTTGGTAATCACTGGTGATTTTTTCCAAGTTAGCCAAAACCTTTTTACCGCTCTCTGTTTCAATCTGAAAAGACATTGTTACATTGATTCAGAAATTAATCAGAATGGGTTAATACATGTATATATCTAAGTATGTACAGCCAGTATGTAGTGGATTTCAAAACCATTCCATCCCTTTTGGATCTGAATACATAATTCATTTTATGACGGCTCTAAAAACTCAAATGTAAACTTACGCAGCATAGTTTATCTGTCAGACGTTTGTATAATCTTCAATTGGCTAGAGAATTCTGTATTTTATTTGTCTGATGTTTGTATAATCTTTTAATTGGCTAAATCATTGTGTATTTTGTTTGTCAGATGTTTGCATAATCTTTCATTGGCTTGAGCATTGTGTATTTTATATGTCAGATGTTTGTATACTCTTTCATTGGCTAAATCATTGTGTAGTTTATTTGTCAAATGTTTGTATAATCTTCCATTAGCTAGAGCATTGTGTAGTTTATATGTCAGATGTTTCTATAATGTTTCAATGGCTAAATCATTATGTTATTTGTTTAACGGAAGTTAGTATAATCTTCCATTGACCAATATCAAGGAAATACCTTTCAAGAACATCTATTATCTATAAATACTTGTTAAATTGCCTCTGAAGCAACAAATCAAAGTATATGACAATTAAAAAATATCAAGAAAGAACAGGGGGATTACTTGTAAAATTCAAACCTACCAATACTGTAATATACTCAAATGAATTTAAACCAATTCAGAAAGGGGCCAAGTGAAAGTGAGAAGAAAACCGTTGTAAAAAAATTAAGAAAAGAACATATTTGTATCAAGCAGTGGTTGAAACTGATCATCCCCCACCTCCCTTAAAAATAAATAAGTCATCCAATCTACCTGGTCTTCAAGTTCTCGTATTTCCCTCATTATACCTCCAGTTTCCTCGATAGTTTTGATGAGTAATTCACAACTCTGTAAAGATATAGATACATATAAACAGTAGAAGAACTTCTACATTCCTACCGTCAAAACAAACAGGCAGTTAAACCATTTATTTCGTAAATAACCCACTAAGATGCACATGCAGGTAAATGACTAAGAAAACATAATGATAAAAGAAGAAATTGTTCATTGCAAGCAATTTCTCCTTTTCCCACAGTGGTTTTTCACACAATTATACTGCAGGTGTACAAAAATGCAAAAAATCCACATGTATGTATATATGTGAAGGAAATGATCAAATATTTGAATTAATATTGGCTAATTGAACTAACTTAGGGACTAATACATTTAAAATTTAACAGTTATGGAACACAAAATATGTTACAATTTGCCTCACATAAATCAAGTCCGTCCATGGGTCAAGCTAGTAATATGTATTGGTTTGCCAATTTGTTGATAGATTGGCTTTATATCACTTTCGCAATATTTCATTGACAAGATGACATCCACCTCTTAAGGTTCTGTTTGTTAATTTGTTTGTAAGGGTTTTACACCATGCAAAAATTACATGCATTTCAATTCATAGGGGTCTATATTTATCTTGGGGTCAGTACTATGTAATGTACTTTATATGACACCAAGATAAATATAAAACCCTGTGTTCCAGTTAAATTGTGATGTCCAGCTCACAATGGATCCAGGGGGGGACTACCTCTAATGTATAACCAAATCTACTGCTATCATGATTTTAATTAGACTGGGAACCGGTCTCTCATCTATCCAATCATATCAACTCAGCAATCCCCGTCACAAGTCGGTAGATATACCTTGTAAGCAGTTCATGAATACACCAGAAATCCTGGGGTAATTCGGCTGTTTTCCGGCGGATAACTCACTTGATTACAACATGCACACAGGCACAATATATATTTATGTAAATACACACAAATTGGTTATATGTCACAATTGAATTTTTTTTTTTTATGTTTTCATAAAAGATTATCATATCAACACATCATTGTTACATATTTTCTCAATTGTATCTTCTCGATTATCCCCGGCTAGTGTCTGGGATTGCCGAGTAGATACGATTGCAAACGGACATGCCCTTCGCCAATGGCCTACTTTCAAAAAGGTTCCCCATTACCTCCGAGGTTATTTTAAGAAATGGCCGAGGTGTTCCGAATGTCATCTATCAAATATATCTTATGGAACACAGTAGAGCCAGCAGACAGCAGGGAACCAGTTTGGATTTAAACCCACATAGAGAACCATCATGCCATTTCTAGTTTTGTAGTCTTGCCACTGGGCCAAAGGGACCTCTTTTACAGATAGAGAAACTCTCAAAAGCTCAAATCTAAAGTACTGAAAGCAAAGAAATTCAATAGATCCCTTTGGTAGACTGCTCTTCATGCAAATTCAAAACTTCCCATGTTAAAATACAAACCCACATAGACTGGGGACAAATCATTCAGAATCTTAAACTCACGAAAGGACTTTATCACAGATTTTGGTTTTTATCATATGAAAATGAAATCCCTTTTAACCCTTTCCCAAACAACAAATAACGACCGTTTCATATTGGAAGAGTTTGCAGACAGCATTTCAAAATGTGATAAAATTGGAAAATAATCCTCTGATAGAGCAGAAAACATTGTGGGAAAAGGAAAAATTGCTCATTACCAGCGATTTATCCTTTTCCCACAATGTTTTCTAAAGTCGTCTGCAACAAAGTGGTCCAATGTTGTTATTGTTTGGGAAAGGGTTAAGAGTAATTATTAAGCAATTGAAAAATGGTAGTCTGTTTGGTGGCGACTATTGTTTAAGACAACATTTTAAAGTGTGTTAATCACAGAACAAAAATTTGTGAGATAGTCCCTTTAATATTAAGCAAGAAATCTAAATTTAGAAAATTCGGTCTTACCTCATGTAATGCTGCTAAATATCTGTAGGCTTTCTTTACAGACTCATCTCTTTTAGCGTCCTTTAAGAAAATGATAAACATTTAAGGTTGCTTTGTCACAGATTAAGGAATTTAACAGTTTTAGAAACAATACAGTTTAAGTATTGTTATATGATAAACAATTAAAACTAGCTATTGAAAGAATAATTGAATCACGAAGGTGAACATGTCTCAATATGTACAGTCTATATTCCGTAGATCTCAAAACCATTTCAACGCTTTTGGATCAAAATACATATTCATGTTAACTCACTATACACAGGCTCTAAAAACTTGAATAAAAACTTGTTTTGCTTACAATGGCTTTTCTCCAGTGAGTTTCACACAACAGTATAGTTGTTTTATAGTTTAAAACCTTTACCAAAGGTCAAATTTTTTTACTGTCCCAAATTGAATGAGTTTGCAGATGACATTTTAAAATGAGATGAAATTGAAAAATGATCTTCTGATAGGGCAGAAAATATTGAGGGAAAAGGAGGAATTTCTTCTAGAAAACCCTTGCCTACACTTGGATAACTTGGAATCCTTTGCCTACACTTACAGGTAGAAATAAACTGATTACCCAGAATCCCTTGCCTACACTTCATGAAGAAATTAACCGATTACCCAGAATCCCTTGCCTACACTTCATGAAGAAATAAACCGATTACCCAGAATCCCTTGCCTACACTTGATGAAGAAATAAACCGATTACCCAGAATCCCTTGCCTACACTTGATGAAGAAATAAACTGATTACCCAGAATCCCTTGCCTTCACTTGATGTAGAAATAAACTGATTACCCATAATCCCTTGCCTTCACTTGATGTAGAAATAAACTGATTACCCAGAATCCCTTGCCTACACTTGATGAAGAAATAAACTGATTACCCAGAATCCCTTGCCTACACTTGATGTAGAAATAAACCGATTACCCAGAATCCCTTGCCTACACTTGATGAAGAAATAAACTGATTACCCAGAATCCCTTGCCTTCACTTGATGTAGAAATAAACTGATTACCCATAATCCCTTGCCTTCACTTGATGTAGAAATAAACTGATTACCCAGAATCCCTTGCCTACACTTGATGAAGAAATAAACTGATTACCCAGAATCCCTTGCCTACACTTGATGTAGAAATAAACCGATTACCCAGAATCCCTTGCCTACACTTGATGAAGAAATAAACTGATTACCCAGAATCCCTTGCCTTCACTTGATGTAGAAATAAACTGATTACCCATAATCCCTTGCCTTCACTTGATGTAGAAATAAACTGATTACCCATAATCCCTTGCCTACACCTGTTGAAGAAATAAACTGATTACCCAGAATCCCTTGCCTACACTTGATTAAGAAATAAACCAATTACCCAGAATCTCTAGTCATACTACTTAGACGCAAATGGAAAATATTGAGAAAATTTTGTTTGTTTAATCTTATTTATTTTACATCGATTGTGAAACAAGTTCTTACAACTTAGATTAATCACTCTCGATTCTGCTTTCTAGATACATAACCAGTTCTCGCGCCGAATGTGGATTAAAGAAAGTTCTCAAGGCAGACCCCGGTTTTCATGGGATTCGAACCCACAACCCTCGTGTATCGGAAGCTTACGCTCTACCCCTGGACCACTGTCCTCCAAACACTTTTGTATCAAGCAATATCTCCCGTTAGGTCAAACTTTCAAACCATTCATTTAATGGAGGACAAATGCGACAGAAATTTTGTCGCACCGTTTGAAGGCCAATATTTCCATTGTTATTGAAAATTATCAAATTATTTTACTCCCACTTGTGAATCAATCATTTTTAATCAATCCATGCACTTGACATGTCTGTATTTTGCATATTAAATCAGTAAGGTTTAATTAACACTAGGTGACGATTTTTCACTCTCAATAAATTTTCTCCGCACATGCGCACTGGAATGGGAAAAACCTATTAGGCGTTTTTTAATTGTTTAACAGCAATTGATGTCATTATTCGGTGGTTAATAACTTTATTCAACATATCTTGTCTTATCACTTCACTTTGAATGGCATTTTTGTGGTTTAAATCCGAATATCGTAATTTGAAAAGTCTGACACTATTTGGATGGTTTGAAATTTCGACATTTGATTGTCCCATCAGAAAAGAAAAAGCGATCAAATTCACATCAAATTATTTTGACTACCAGAATCCCTTGCCTATACTTACCCTGAATATGAGCTCGTCCGTTACAGTAAATTGTCGGTCAAGCTTCCCAGATACTTGGTTAATCTCTTTTTGTACTGCTCGAGTATCGACAAGCACCTGCAACAAATGAATAATTGGTTAAAATACACAGAAAGATAATCAGTCTCTGTAAACTGGTACATGGAATCAAATAAATAATTGGTTAAAATACACAGAAAGATAATCAATGTCTCTTTTAACTAGTACATGGAATCAAATGAATATTGGTTAAAATACACAGAAAAATAATTAATGTCTCTGTTAACTGGGTACATGGAATCAAATGAATAATTGGTTAAAATACACAGAAAGATAGTCAATGTCTCTGTTAACTGGGTACATGGAAATAAAAATATAATTGGTTGAAATACACAGAAAGATAGTCAATGTCTCTGTTAACTGGGTACATGGTATCAAATAAATAATTGGTTAAAATACACAGAAATATAAGCAAAGTCTCTGTTAACTGGGTACATGGAATCAAATAAATAATTGGTTAAAATACACAGAAAGATAGTCAATGTCTCTGTTAACTGGGTATATGGTATCAAATAAATAATTGGTTAAAATACACAGAAAGATAAGCAAAGTCTCTGTTAACTGGGTACATGAAATCAAATAAATAATTGGTTAAAATACACAGAAAGATAAGCAAAGTCTCTGTTAACTGGGTACATGGAATCAAATAAATAATTGGTTAAAATACACAGAAAGATAATCAAAGTCTCTGTTAACTAGTACATGGAATCAAATAAATAATTGGTTAAACTACACAGAAAGATAATCAAAGTCTCTGTTAACTGGGTACATGGAATCAAATAAATAATTGGTTAAAATACACAGACAAATTATCAATGCACACCAGCTATATAAATATATTTTGTAAGCTACAGACATGTGTGTTTTTTATGTTAAATGCCGAATTAAATTATGTTATGTTATGCTTTGTTTTATGCAAAAGAAATGAGATAGTAGAGCAATGGGTTATCCTTTTTACCATTTCCATAACATTTCTAGAATTTTATTTTGTTTTCTGTAATTTGTTTTTAGTATTTTTTCAATGAAACATTGTGCCTATGAATATGATAGATATGGCCTTTTATTTTTGCCACATTTGCATGATGTCATTTATCTCTGATTTTAAAATTTGAAAGGGCCAGTCTGATTGGTGAATTGTATTTTGGTAAAGGTAAATGATTTCTTTATTATAGTATTACCCTTTGTAAAAGAATTAGCCAGTTTGGCTTATGAGACATTTTTCACTGATTATACCAAGTACCTTCCAACTTCTATCACTATGCCCGGTGCCAAAGGGATATAAGTCAGTAACCATTAATTCAACTAGCATGCTGCTTCTGAACAGGGCATTTCTGAACAAGTCCCACAAGAAACATTTTCCTGACAAACGCCTCCTGTGGGGCTCGAACCTTCGAACTTTTTTGTCGTCTGCTGTTGCTTTGAATGTGGACCAGTCACAATTCTCCATTTGGGGGAAACTGGTAATGCAATAAATAGGCATGAGAACCTAATTAACCTTTCACCTTTAACCACTTTAAATATAGTCATTTACAAATGTCGCTATGTAAAATCATAGAAAATGTCATTGTTCACTTATTCAAAAGATCTTTTGTTTGATTACATGAATTTTACATTGTGTCAACAATACTTCATTTATGTTGCACTGACAGACTCTTAATGATGGTGGCAGACCCCATACTCGACTGCCCTCAAGGGCTGGTCAAGCCAGGTAGAACCATCAGCATTCTATTATTCAGTTGGGAGACTACCTCTCATGATTATTCAAAAGATATCGACAAGGAAAGAAAATGTCATTTGATATAAGGGAAAATGTTGAAAATGGCTTTAGAGGTGTTGTTCACAGAATGATGGGAGGAAATTTGAAAGTTTAAAATTAATTTCTTTAAAACTGCACAACAGTGTACTATTATGATACACACTGAAAAATAGTCATTGGAAGCCGAATAAGATTGTGTTTTTTATGCTTTAGAGTGTGTATAAAGAGAATTAACATGTATTTTAATCCAAAGTGTGACATCCCCTTTCAGATTTACAGCGCATATACTCTACATAATAAGATAAATTGACACTTCCTAAATTAATCAAAAACAATACAAGAACTGTATTGTTTCAACATCATTCTATTTTGACTTCAAATTCTTCTCTTCTGTGAACAAGCACCTTTAAAATCCAATTTAGAAAAATCAGAAAACAAAACAAAAAAGTACCTTATCGATCTCTTTCTTTTGTTTTTTTATATTCGAGACGATTTCCATAATACGCTTTGTGTAAGCCGATCTGTTGACATCTTTCGTCATTCGTTCATACTCTGAATGCTGCGAATAAATATACATGTACATATTCATTTTCACAGCACAGGTAGGGATTAGAGGTGTTTTAAAGTTGATTAGCACTAGATACAATAACACAAGCAATCATTTTGAAATAAAAAAGAAATTATACGGCACAGGGGACTTGATTTCGTAAACGGTAGTTTCTCAATTAGTTTGAATAAGTATTAAACTATATACGAGATGCACAATTTGTCCTTTGTTTTCACACATTATGTTACACCTTAGTAACAAAGTTGATAAAAAACTTGGTGCTTTCCAGGATTCCAACCCAGGACCTCTGCATAGAATGCCTATAATTGACCACTTAACCCTTTCCCAAACAACAGATTTTTGACTGTCCCAAACTGAAAGAGTTTGCAGACGACGTTTCAAAATTTGATGAAATTGGAAAATAATCTTCTGATAGGGCAGAAAACATTGTGGGAAAATGAAAATTGCTTGTTATGAGCAATTTCTCCTTTTCCAGCAATGATTTCGAAAGTTGTCTGCAACAAAGTGGTCAAATGTCGCTATTGTTTGGGAAAGGGTTAAGCTGTCCAGCCCTCTTACACATTCAACTCTATCTGATAAGTAATAACCCCTGCTAGCTACACTAATAAATCATCTAAGTTATTGGTTTGAGGTTTTAGCTTCCCTGGTAGAGGATTTGTTATGAATATCATTTGGCATTTAAAACTCTATTTACCAACTGTTTGAGACCTCACGCCACATTATGGACCCTTTATTTGCCAACTGTATGAGACATCCTGCCCACATTATGGACCCTCTATTTACCAACTGTTTGAGACCTCACCCCACATTATGGACCCTCTATTTACCAACTGTTTGAGACGTCACCCCACAATCTGGACCCTCTATTTACCAACTGTTTAAGACGTCACCCCACATTATGGACCCTCTTTTTACCAACTGTTTGAGACCTCTACCCACAATCTGGACCCTCTATTTACCAACTGTTTGAGAACATCCTCTTTAGTCCTTGCTTCGTCTGCCACTTCTTTCATTCTTGTTCTGAATACTTTAATCTCTTCTAATTTCTTTTGAGCCTCAGACTGTAAATAAAAAATAAACAGCTAGCATGTTATGACTGTTAGTTTGCTTGTTTATTAGGGTTTTAACATCACAACAACTAGTCAACCCATATGGCTTAACACTCAACGCCAAATTTTCCACTGTCCCAAATTGAAAGAGATTGCAGACGACATTTCAAAATGTGATGAAATTGAAAAATAATCTTTTGATAGGGCTGAAGACATTTTGGAAAAAGGAGAAATTGCTTTTGAAGAGCAATTTCTCCTTTTCCCACCATGTTTTCTAGAGACCTCTGCAACAAATTGGTCAAATGTTGTTATTGTTTGGTAAGTGGTTAATTAAAGTAGAATACCCATAATCCATCATTTTGAAACATTTACTTCCAGTCGATTACTTCAGTCATTCTCGGCATACATCGAACAGGGCTGGAACTGTTCGGTTTAATACGAATAGTTCCAGCCCAGACCGATGTACATAAAGAACAAAAAAATTAATCGGACCAAAAAAAAAGTTTCAAAACGACAGACTATGGATATTTTACCTTTAGATGGGTAGAACTTACGGCATTCTGTGAGACAGCCAGGAGGCACTGCCTCTGGGGAAAACTCAAATCTACCACTTACATGGTTGAACCCACAGGCAATGAGGCCATGTGATTTCAAGTTCTGTACTCATTCTGTACATGAGGCCCCTTAATCTATACTGATAGACGCTCGAATTAATATAATACATATTGCATTATAAATGTTTTGTTATATAGCCATTATTAACAAATATGTTAACAAAGACACAGTTTCGCAGGAGAGCTATTCATTCAGAAGTTTTATTCAATTCCTAATTTGTTGAGCAGAATATATTTTTTGACAGATAAACAATAATTTTCCTTTAACCCTTATAGTGCTGGAATCGACTCCATGCTTATGCAAACAAGTTAGATCCAAGCCAGCAGACAAATAAATTGGCAACTGGCCTGTGATCTAACCCGTTTGCTACTCTGAGTATCGTTCCTCAACAAAATTAAGCAGATACTTGAGGTTTAAGAGAGCAGCCGACACACAAATCTATTTTCTAGAAAATAACCAAGCATTATAAGAGTTAAGGATTTACTGCATTCTAAGGGTTAAAGATTTACTAGCAGACTACAGTGTGTTGTAATTATGGATAATTGGCCATGTGTGATAAGATCCATTAGCCATAGCACTGTTGCCTGCGCATTATTCCACACTTTTTACAGTAATACAATGGAACCCCATCTACATCTCGACCGCTGATAGATAACTGACAATCAAGCTTACCTCCATCTTTGATGAAAAGTCCTTTAACGATCGGAACTCGTTGATCAACGGGGCTCGATGTTCCTCCCACTGCGTCGCTAACGTCAAAAGCCTCTGGGCACTTCCATCCACAACAGACTGGCGACAGAAAGATAAATTTGATAAACGCCTTACTTCATACGGAATTTGATAAACTCCTGATTCTGCACACAATTTGATAAACTACTACCTTAGCAGTAAATTTGATAAACTACTACCTTTGCAATAAATTTGATAAACTCCTACCTTAGCAGTAAATTTGATAAACTACTACCTTTGCAATAAACTTGATAAACTCCTATCTTAGTAATAAATTTGATAAACTCCTAAATTCATCAGAAATTTATTTGATACTCCTACTTTAGAAATCAATTTAATAAACGTCTAACTTGGTAATAAATTCAATAAACTCCTGACTCCATACAAAATAAGATAAACTCCTGACTGAACAAAATTTGATAATCTCCTAACTTAGTAATTAATTTGATAAACTCCTGGCTCTGCACAAAATATGATAAAATATTAACTCAACAAAAATTTTGATTTGCTCCTGACTCAATACAAAATTTGATTAACTCCTGACTCTGTACAAAATAAGATAAACTCCTGACTGAACAAAATTTGATAATCTCCTAACTTAGTAATAAATTTGATTAACTCCTGACTCCGCACAAAATTTGATTAACTCCAGACTCTGCACCAACTTTGATAAACTCCTGACTGCACAAATTTTGATAATCTCTTAACTTATAATAAATTTGATTAACTCCTAACTTAGTAATAAATTTGATTAACTCCTGACTCAATTCAAAAATTTGATTAACTCCTGACTCAGCACCAAATTTGATAAACTCCTGACTCCACATAACATTGGATAAACTTTTGGGTGGGTAGATATTTGTAATTCTAGCTTTAACACACAAGCAGCATAGGAATTGGAAAAAAAAATAATAGGGAAAAGGGGACAACTGGACGAGCAAGGTTATGGTCATTTGTTTATATCTGGTTCAACACCATGTCAGCATTTTTTCAGTAATATTACAACTTTCCTGTATCCACCAGTACTAGGCTAGGGCTCAAAATCTTTTGTCAAAGGATACCGGTGGGGCAGGGAACCAAAAGTTTTAAGACAAATCCTTTGTCAAAGGATACTGGTGGGGCAGGGAACCAAAAGTTTTAAGACAAATCCTTTGTCAAAGGATACTGGTGGGGCAGGGAACCAAAAGTTTTAAGACAAATCCTTTGTCAAAGGATACTGGTGGGGCAGGGAACCAAAAGTTTTAAGACAAATCCTTTGTCAAAGGATACTGGTGGGGCAGGGAACCAAAAGTTTTAAGACAAATCCTTTGTCAAAGGATACTGGTGGGGCAGGGAACCAAAAGTTTTAAGACCGCCACCTTAACCACTGGGCCAAGCAGAACACGCTAATAACAAGGTCAAAAAGGTCGAGTGCTTCTTCTTGGATCCATGGACTACCATAATAAACAATCATCGTCACCATAGCCAAGGGTTTAAGGCGCCCTTCTCTGGACAGAGAGGTCTAAAGTTTAAGCACTAAGGGAGGCGTCTGTTTGGAAAATGGTTCTCTTGGGACTTGTTCAGAAATGCTGGTTTGTGAGCCATAAGCTAGTTAAATTAATGGTTACTGACTTATATCTGCTTGGCATCTGGTATAGTGATAGAAGTTGGGAGGTGCTCGGTATAATCAGTGTAAAGTGTCTCACAAGCCAAACTGGCTGGCACATTCACTAAGGGTGACGCTATGATAAACAAAACCATTACCTTAATTAAATATCAATGAAAAATAAAAATAAAAAAACAACAAATTTTCTCTGACCTGAAGTTTCTTGATATTATTCTCTGCGTCCGGTAACAAGTCCAATGTTCTCTTCTTGACCTTGAACAAGTCCTCTTTCTCCGCATTTGACCTTGTCTGATTGGACATCTCTTCCTCCATCTGCTGTATGCTGGCCTTGAACTTCTTCATCTCAAGGTCAACATTTTCAAGTCTAGAGGTCAAGTTGTTCAGCTCGTCTTTCAAAGTCGTGACCTCGTCTTCTCGTTGTTTTTGCAGCTCCTTAAAATACAAACCATTCCCCGTATGATAATTTGTGGCTGGGCAAAATTGAAAGCACCAGCAGAAGACAAATAAAAAACAAAAGAAATACATTTTCTCCTTAAAATTGGATAGAAACCATTGTGACAAAAGGTTTATCTTTTTTATACCTGATAAGAACGTTTTGCTTTTCCTTTAGTTAAAGCCATTCAGAAAACATCATTTGAGGTAGGATAGTAGGACAATATTGCTTTAGTATAACACCATGACAATTCAATTTGAAACATTTACTACAAAACTGCAAAGTCTTAAGAATCCATTGGATACTTTGTATTCAAGTTTTAAGAGCCAGTTTACAGTGAATTAATATGTACTTAAACCCAAAAGTTTTGCAATGGTTTTGGAATCTTCCACTTATAGGTTGTAAATACTTAAGATATATTGACTCTTCCTGAATTAAATATGCTTTCATTCGCTACTTTTAATCGTAAACCATACAACAATACACAAACTGTATTGTTTCAACAACATTTTGTTTTGACTTTTAAATTTTCTCATTTGTGGGAAAAAGGAAAAGTGTTCGTCACAAGCAATTTCTCCTTTTCCCACAGTGTTTTCAAGTCTTCTGCAACAAACTGGTAAAATTTTGTTATTGTTTGGTAATGGGTTTAATGATCTTCATGTTTTTTATACAAATTGACAGAAATTTAATATATAAAGGCTAATTTTCGTTTGTGACATTTGTTAAGTTTCTGCCAATAATGACATAAAAGATAAAAGATAAAAGATAAAATTGTGTAATGTGGTATCTGCGAGAACCTTCATACCTCTTCTGTCTGCACAGTGGGTCCCTCCAACACTTCTGATTTGGCCTGATCTTCATCCTTAAATAACAATGTTTGATCGGGTTTTACATCACATCAACAATAATTCAGTTATACTCTTTTGCTGCTGATTTGCTCACATAACTAAGTTCTCAGTGCCACATTTATTTAGGTGGAATTTTATTTATACTCTGTGGTGTGAAGGAAAATCTATGTGGAAACAAAGGGGTATGAAAAGCAGATTCTTCCAAGCACTTGCAGAACAGCAAGAGTATTAGCCAAAGAGTTTTTATTTATATAATATTTGTTTTACATCACATCAACATTATTTTAAATCTTAACCTTTAGAATGCTGGGTAATTTTCTAAAAATAGATTTTTGTGTTGTCTGCCTTTTAAAACATTTTAAAGTATCTGCTAAATTTTGCTGAGGAAAGATGCTCAGAGTAGCAAATAGGTCAGATCACAGGCCAGCCACTAAGCTGGCCTGGATCTAACCTGTTTGCATAAGCAGAACGTCGGTTCCAGCACTGCAAAGGTTATGATGACGGAAGAACCCATACTAGACTACCCATAAAGACTACGCAAGAAGGTTAGAACAATCGGCATTCTGTACGTCAGTCGGGAGACTACCTCTTATGAAAATCGAAATGCCATCACAAGGATTTCAACCCACGCGGAGAGAGGCCATGTGATTTCAAGTTAAGTACCCTAACCACTGGGCCATAGAGGCACTCATGCATCATTGAAACCTTTCCGATGAAAGTCAAATCTGTGAAAAGAATATCATACATCCTAGTTGGGAAACACTAGTTTAGTGGTAGAACATCCACCTCTGGTACCGAGGGTGCTGGTTTTGATCCCCTCTAGCGGTAAGGTGAAAATGCCGTGACAAACCCTCAAATTGGCACAAGTACTGGTTATGTATCTAGGAAGCAGAATGGAGATGATGAATCTTAGTTGTAACTACTTGTTTTACAGTAAATGTAAAAATAAGTAAAAATACATCCTTTAGAAACAAAGAATACTAGTTGCTTCTTTCGATTTGTATGATGTTTAACATCGTGTCAACAATTATTCAGTTATGTTTTGGCTTTCCTTGATCCACCTTTCTAGGCAAGGGCTCTGAAGTGACTTGCCTAAGGACACTCCCATGAAACCAGAGGTGTAGTTGGGGCTCAAACCCAGGACCCCCGAGTTTGTCTGCTGCAAAAAAATCAGAGCAAACATGCATCTGCCTCATTGAGAATTTGAACTGAAAGAAAAGCAGACATCAATTACAAACTACAAAATATTGAAAAAAAAAAGTCTCACTTTCTTATTCGTTTTTGGTAAAAACAAAGCTAGTTCTGAGCAGTTTCTCCTTGGTAATAATTGTTTCCTAGACTGCTTGTGATATAACATACAGGACATGTTGATTAAAACTCAATGAAAGCATTTGTTAATCCACACATCACGATTATACTGTACTGAGAAATACAAATATTTTAGAATCAAAGTACTGATGGTACTTAAAACCTGTAAAATGCAAGTTTGATATTGAATAGTAAATAAAAAGCATCACAATGTTATATTTCATGATGTTTTGAAAGGAAATTAAAAGTGTAGCTATCCATTTTGTAATAATGGACTCATGATGTCTGCTGAAAAACAGTTTTATGTAACAAAAGAATTACAAATCAAAGCAAACAACAAATGGGTGGATACAAACACTTTCTTTCTTTTCGAATAAACGTAGATATGACAGATTTTCTGTAAGTCTGGCCCCGGTTTCTCGAAAAGACTTAAGTATATTCTTAAGTAAAAACTTAATAAGATACTTAAGTACAATACCAAGCTTAGCTGAGTTCACAATTTGAGTTCGTTTCTCGAACGTACTTAAGTACGTACTCAGTTGAGCCAAATAACAAGCTCAAATATTTACTGTCTTTACTGATGTAAGTGGCCTTATCAAAACGCTCTCCAGCATATGAGGTAAAATAGACATAAAAGTACGGGAATATCTGTCAAATCGCGGGTCATCGACGTCATCATCTACGTCATCAAAACTAAAAGATCAAACATTGAGAAGATGAAGCGTTTACAAACCTGGTCTGAGAATGAGAGATTGGCTGCGGTCCAATTTAATATGTTGACGGATATGACCTGTGGTATTGAAAGTTATGTGGACGCAATGTTAAACCCATTAATATAAATGAATAAATAGATGTTTAGATTTTGTCATTATATAAATGATTTGCTTTTTCTTTATTATAAATAAGAATTAAATTGAAAACTAATCTAAAACTTGCTATGTATCAGTGTTCAATACCACTGCTAGATCTATTAACTATCGGTAATTTTACAGAGTGCCCCAAAAGGGCAGCAATTTCTGATGTAGTGACCCTTACCGCCCTACAAATCGATGATTTCGATAGGCCATGAAGGTCACTGATAATGATGTAATGGGCTCCGGAGGCAAAAAAACTGCGGAGTCACCAACACGAAAAGAAGAGGTGGTATTGGTGAGAATCATTGACGAAAACGTCGATATCGTCTCAAGCATCTCGCCAAGTCATTCATCTTTGAGCAGCCTACTTAGATTTGAGGAAGCCCTTTAGCTTCCTCAAATTACCGTACTCAACTTAAGTTAAGTACGTTATATTAAGTACGTTATTTATTGAAGAAACGGTACTAAAATACCATGCTTAACTTAAGTCTGATTTTGAGTCCGATATTGGATATAAGTACGTTAATCGACTTAAGTATTTTCGAGAAACCGGGGCCTGATATGCATCCCTCTCTGGCTTAAACTATAAAAAAAAAAAAAGGGTTGGTATAACATAGAACTTTCATACCTTAGCAAACAACAGTTTTTCTGTATGGGTGAACCGTGACCCTTTGGTTTTGACCCCAGTTTGACCTTGACCCCGACCACCAATGGACGAGATGACCTGTTGAAGGTCACCAAATACTCCACTTCCGGACCCCACGGCGCTCCGCTGTTTATCTTGCCGAAGTTGATCGCTTATCTTCTTCTGGATTCGTTGACGCTTTTTAGCTCTGTATTCCTATCACAAACAATGGGTAAAACAAATAATCGTTTTATCGCACACAGTTTCATTCAGTACATGCAATGATTTATTGAACTCTAAATGGCAGCAGCCCAATACGAGTCATTTCAAGAATTTGGGTTTATCATCAACCTTCTTCAAGCCTTGTTTTCAAATTTTGTCCAAATACCCTTTTCAACAATATTTTCAGTAAATTGTGGTGACAGCTCAGGTATCTAGCTTCAATAAGAGAAATATACAAGCTCTACATTATCATTAAGCTCTACATTTAGAGCAATTTCTCCTTTTCTGTTCTGCAGACTCTATGCAACAAACTGGTCAAATGGTCATTATAGTTTGATAACAGGTTAAATCATGCAATTTCAGATGACAAAGTATTTTGACATTTGATCGAGAGTTTAAATCTTGCAATTTCAGATGACAAACATTTTGTCAATCAAGTGAGTTTTCAAATTTTGCAGTTTCAGTTTACAAATCACTTTTGTCGATGAATCACTTACATCTTGTGTTAGCCTGGACGCGAGACCTGCCTGGTTCCACTCCGTATCCCATTCTTGTTGTGCAGTAACGTCTATAGCATTCTGTTCTAGCACGGAGGGAACCGTGTCCGAGTGAGACGATGTTTGACATGTCAAATACGGAAGACTTGTCTGGTAGTAAGACTTGAGTTCTGAAAGGCGGTATTTTGGTTTATAGTTATTGATCAATTCATTTGCTAATAAGATATAGAGAATAGATGGTTGGTGTCGTGAATAGGAAATGTTTTTGGGCAAGGCGTGAGAATATTATCCAGTGAGCCAGCGGTTTTACTGGTTTAGCGAACGCGGTATCAGGAGGAGCTATTTTCGAGTTCCTTCAACGAGGGGAAATTACAGAATCTCAGCCAATTCCATGAGTTCAAAACTGAAACTTTACCTTTAGGTGGTTGGTTTCAATAAGGGTTGAATCATGTTTTTGGATTTTGATTACTTGTCTGAAAATGCAGAAAAATAGCAAAAAATCCCCTAAATTCACTAAACCAGAAGTTGCGTGGAACCGATTTTGTCGTCAGCCCCATGGTGGTGCGGCAGAGTGTTCACCAGCCATGACAATGATGGAGGATATCATTGATAAGCCTTGTAATACGATCATTATATCGTAGTTATTAGACATTAAAGTTCAATACTGGTTTCTTTGAGGCAACATTTATTATTTAGAGTTAAACGCTATGTCAACAGTATTTCAGTTATTTCGCCTTCCAGGATTTCACAAGTACTAGACAGGACACTCCCAAGAAACTCCCTGAGCAGCTGGCAAGGATTGAACCACAGACCCCCCATGTAGTAAGTCCTACACCTATACCACTTGGACAAACAGGACTCAAAAAGCAACATTATAAAGGTGTGATTTTTCCGTAACCCTCATTTTTTCCCTGCTGTTGGATTTAAAATTTGACCGCTGCAAAGTCCTAGAAAAGTATAAGAAAAACGTGAAAGTTGACTAACCTTTTGGTGTTTTCTTTGTGAGGTCCCCAGATCCCTTTGGTGAAGTCAAATGGACTGAGTGAAAGTGAAACATGCAACAGGCCCCCTTAAATTGAATAAGACATGTAAATAATAAATAGAAAATGAAAAAATGATGTAAAAAAGTCTATTAACAAGGCGACCAACCATAAAGCCTTGTGGATGTCTTTGGTTTATGTGTAGAGCTTCGCACAAAGGGTCGATGTGTTAGATTTCCGTAAGTAGCACAGTCAAGGTTGCGACCTTTCATTAATACGTATTTCATGTGAGTGTTTGTTATGTATCAAGGAAGCAGGATCAAGAAATATCTATTTAAGTTGTGACAATTCGTTTGAAAGGTTGAAATTATTAACCTTAACCAAAACAGGAAAACAAGAAACCAGTCACAGCTAAAAACCCAAGACTTGGGCTTACTCAATAAACCCTTTACCAAACGCCAAATTTTTTACTCCCAACTTGAAAGAGTATGAAGACGACATTTCAAAATGTGATGAAATTAATAAATAATCTTTTGATAGGGCAGAAAACATTGTGGGAAAAGGAGAAATTGCTCTTTAAGAGCAATTTCTCCTTTTCCCACAGTGTTTACCAGAGTCGTCTGCACAAAAGTGGTCAAATGTCGTTATTGTTTGGTAATGGATTAATTTCCTTAGATTGGGATCTAATGGGACAAACTCTGAGATTTGTGCTCTGGGAGGAATAGAGGTTGAAAGTTTTGTTAAACAAACCAGACTTCGGCTAGGGATCTGAAGTGTCTTGCCAAAGGACACTCCCATAAAGCCAGCTCGAAATCAAGTAAACCACCTTAACCACAGCACAACATTTAAATTCTACATTTCGCACAAACAGAAAATAAATATGAAATAAATATGTTGAATTGCATATTCTTGTGTTAAAGGCTCATGAAAGGAGATTAATGCTATATCAAACTATATTATTTGGTAAACATTTGATCAGATTCAAATAGCTATCATAAAAAAACTAGATTAGTACAACTTAAATTTGAAAGTCAGCAACAATTAACACAGATTAGCCAGTTTAATAATTTTAATTGCCTGATGTTAACCTCTAACCTGGTCATGTGATACACAAATCTTGTAACATATTAAATATGTAAACAAACAGACTGTTGATAAACATGATTAAATTGGAGACAAGTATATTTCAAGGACAAAATAACTATGTTAACTCTTTCCCAAACAATCACAACATTGGACGACTTTGTTGCAGACGACTTTAGAAATTATTGTGGGAAAATTAGAAATTGCTCGTAATGGGCAATTTCTCCTTTTCCCACAAGGTTTTCTGTTCTATATGAAGAATATTTCTCAATTTCATCACATTTTGAAATGTAGTCTGCAAACTCTTGCGATTTGGGACAGTCCAAAATTTGTTATATGGGAAAGGGTTAAAGGAGTTTATAAGATAGGGTCTCACAGTATTCATGAATTAAATTTCATGACTTTTATGAATATATATAATAAAAGAACTCCAGAAAATTATATTCTATAAGTAATACATTTCTACTCATATCCTTTCATGTGCCTTTAACACTTTACCAAACGCCAAATTTTCAACAGTCCCAACTTGAAAGAGTTTGCAGATGACATTTCAAAATGAGATGAAATTGAGAAAAAATCTTCTGATAGGGCAGAAAACATGGGAAAAGGAGAAATTGCTTGTAAAGAGTGTTTTTCAGTGTTGTCTGCAACAGACTGGTAAAATGTCGTTATTGTTTGGTAAAGGGTATAAGGAGGTAGTAGGTTCATTACATCATCAAATTAAAGACTTCATAACGTTTTCAAATTCGTACCTCTTTCTGCCATGTGGGCGGATTCCCCCGCCAGGTCACGCCCTTCTGTTTGAGATGGGGTGGTACCCATGGTGATGACAGTTGCCGTGACAATGTGGTTGCTATGGCTCTCTGTAACATGGCAGACGATCCTGAAAGAAACATGTCCTTGAGTCTATTGGTATTAGGGAAATTTATTTAATGTTTCTAACTGAATCATTTGTAGTAGACAACATTTATCCCCATTCTCTTTTAATTTACCCTTTCCCAAAGGCCAAATATAATCGACTGTCCCAAATTGAAAGGGTTTGCAGACGACATTTCCAAATGTGATGAAATTGAAAATTAATCATTTGATAGGGCAGAAAACATTGTAGGGAAAGAAGAAATTGCTCATCACGAGTAATTTCTGATTTTTTCCACAATGTTTTCCATAGTTGTCTGCAACAAGATGGTCAAATGTCGTTATTTTTTGGTAATGGGTAAGAAGCCATGGAAACAATCAATTCCCTGTTGAATAGTAACAATTTCCATTTATCTTATTAGTAAAACCCATTCAACTTTTGGTTTTGATTCTGCCATGTTAAGTTTAACTTTAAAGGCACATCAAAAGAGAGGAGTACAAATAAATTACTGAAATATATATATATATATATATATATATATATGGAGTTCTTTTATTATTGTTCATAAAAGTCATGAGAATTAGTTTAGAAATGCATTGAGAGCCTATTAAATAGACTCATCTAAAATGATTTAGTGCTTGAAATATAGTTGTCTCCAATTCAATCATGTTTATCAACAACCTGTTTGTTTACATATTCAAAATACATGGGTGAAAGTTGTAAAAAATGAAAAAAACTGAAACTGTAGCTGGGGGCCTGGGGGAACGAGGGGGTGTAGCCCCCCGAAAGCTCTTGAAACAAGCCATTATAGGAGGTGTTGAAATGGCCCCAATGGAGGGTAAAACAACAACATTAACACTGTGTCACCACTCACATCCAACAGATTTGGATTTTTTTGTCTGATAAGAGTCACCACACCACCTCTGACACCTCTCATTGTACTACAGTTGTCCATTAGGACACTAATCACTTGGGACCACTCAACTTCATATTCCTCCAGGACACTCTCAATTGATGACAGAATTTTAAAAAACGAATTCTGATTGGTCAGTTCAAAACTGTGTGTATCAACTGACAAGGTCAGAGGTGAAGAATCAGGAAAACTGAATTATAAAACTTGCGAATCTGGGTTATTTCTGGTTTACTTTCACATTTAAGTTGTGCTGATGGTGTTTTCTGGTGATAACTATTTGAATCTGTCCAAAAAGTTACCGAATAATATAGTTTGATATAGCATTAATCTCCTTTTATGGGCCTTTAAGGAATGGATCTTTTTTTGTTACAGCATGCAACTTTTCTGTCTGAGTAAATTCTGCAAATAACTTTATGCCATAGCCAAGAAAGCCCTGGGCTCTGAACTCTACCACAAACAACCACAAACAAATTAATGTACATTTTGTTCCAACAGCTTAAAATTGATTTTTTTATACTTTATACTTATGGAATGCTGATAGTTTTACCTGACTTGACCTGTCCTTATGGGCAGTTCAGTATGTTGTCTTCCTCAATCACAAGGAGTTGGGCATCACAACATAAGCGAAATAATGTTGATGTGATGTAAACACACCCCTAATGCCTTCTGCAGCAGGTCTACCACCTAATGCCACATTTTTGCATCTTGCAGGAAACGACTTTCAAAAAGCATTGTGGCAAAAGGAGAAATTGCTTGGGACAATTAATTTCTCCTTTTGCCACAATGCTTTTCAATGTATTCGCAATTCACAACAGCAGAACTGAAAGGTTTTTCTCACGTTTACAAAGCTTCTTTAAAGTCTTCTGCTTCAAGTACAATAAATGTCGTCTGCAAGTGGTAAAGAGTTAGTCTCAACAAATGACTGCTTAAGTTCTTGGCCTCTGTTGCCTTTGAATGTGATTCTGTAGAGTAAATGTGTTAAGGTAGAATATCCATAATCAACCTTTTTTTAATTTCTTTCCTAAAATCAGATTACTTGGTTCATTCTGGGTATTTATCCGTCGGGGCCGGAACTATTCGGCACAAAGCGAATAGGTCCGTCCCAGACAGATGTTTACCGAGAACAACTGTAGTAATCCCACAAAAGAAAGAAATTTAAATGGTGGATTATGGGTATTCTACCTTAATGTCAACAGTTCTTACCCAAAGATTCCTCTGCAGACTCCACATTTTCCTTCGGGAGTTTATCCACCAAAAACATGAACACCTTCCTTATGTCTGCCTCATTGGAATATAGGAATGTTTGGTAGCCCACGTCTCCACGGTAACCAAGGTCCTGATGACAACAACGCACAATTATTGATAAATATCTAAAATAAATGAGATTAACACTTGAAATGAAAACTTACTTTGATATTTACACTTCTTGCAATCAATCTATATTATATACATCTATGTAATTTCAGTTGTCGCTGGTGTTGCTTAAATCAATGGATTGCAACAGAAGATATTTAACCATCTTATCAAAGTTCAAAGAAAATTCCCCAGAAACAACTGTGATAAAAGGATAAATTGCTCTTTTTGCCACAATGATTTCTCTCTAGAAAAACAAAGAAAGATGACTTTATAAAAAAAAAAATGTTGCTGTTGCTGTCAAATTGGACCAGTCCAAAATACCAATATGGGGAATGTGTTCAGGGCTTTTGTTCCTACAATTGGGAAGAGGCCAAGCCTGTTGAATTTGGGAAATTTTATTGCTGAAATTGCTGAATTGGGAAGCCTAAAAGCTGGTATGACTTCGAGTTTTTGGGAAACCTGCATGATTATAAAGAAGTTTCCAATTGGGAAGGTGCCTTTTATGGGAGTCTGTTAGATAATGTAAAAAAGCCCTGATGTTAAAGAGCCCTGTTTGAGACTGTTTTTGTAAGTTCAAGGTCGTTAAAATACCTGCATATGTGTAGCAAGACTGGTTCCAATGCGAAATCTTGCCGACATTGCCGTTGGGAGTGCATCGGGAAGATCCACGTCCCCATGTATCGTTTTGACACATCTTATTGCGCATGCGACAATTACCTCCGTTGAAAACTCTTTCAAACTTTGAAGTTCATTCTCCACCTCACTATAATGACAGACATTCAGTGATGGTTAGTCAGACTGATTATTTAAATTTGATTCAACAACAACACAGAAGCTATATTTATTATTGTAACTGCGCTTTTGCATCGCCTCAACATTATTTCAGTTATATTGTGATTCCTGGCCAATCATAGATCCCTAATTTCTACTTCTTCTTCTACTACGTTGATACGTTGTTCTGTCATATTTGACCATTACACAACGGTGAAAGACATAGATTAAAGACAAAGTGAAATGATAGGAAAGTTAGAAGAATAGCGGACAAGATAATCTTGCCAAAAGTACAAGAAAAGAAAAATAGAAAAGTTTTTCTGGCTCCTTTCGCACCATCAAAGAAAGACCAATCCAGCTTCCGTGGCGAACTAGGGTGTAAAAACCCGCTGATACAGCTCAAGCTCATCACACAGTGCTACTCACAGCCTAACTTATGTGTCCATAAGGGCTGATCAAGCTCAGTAGAACCATCAACATTCCTAAGTTATGTTGCAATACCCGACTCTTAATGATGGAGGAAGACCCCATACTCAACTGTCTACAAGGGCTGGTCAAGCTGAGTAGAACCATCGGCATGCCATTATTCAGTCGAGACCATAACCGGGATTTGAACCCATGCAGAGAGGGGTTGTATGATTACAAGTTCTACACTCTTACCACCAGGCCACGGAGGCCCCCATTTTTATCTGCATTGACATATCCAGAAAAATAGATAAGTACACACAATGTAACAAGATTGATGTGACATCACATTTCTTTAGGTAGACTACACAAGTCTCTGAGATTTCCCACCTTTTTACACAAGTAACGTTCTTGTAAAGTTTATGCAATCTTGAGAGCCCAACACGATGTTATAGAGAACATGTGGGTATAAAATTATATAAACATCACTCCTGGCTGAAAGCTCATAAACGCTGATACCTCGGTACTAGAAAAGTTTACTTATTTGAATTTAACATCCCTTCTTTCTACTGTATTCAAATTTCTAACATTTATCTCTGCCTTGGTAATAAAAGCAATTTAAACGGTCCACTTCTGGCTTGTGTGCTAAACCAATCCAGAAACCCTACGGTAAACTAAGCAATGCCCAGTGGATGTCAAAAAACAATTCGTTTTACAAGTACTACAAAATCTCCACGGGAATAAAATGGTAGACTGAGATTGGGATTGGACAGTCAAGCAGGCCGCACACCCACTCAGGAGAGGATTAATTGTTGGCCTGATCAACAAATAAACTGGAAAGTCACATGACAAGACGAGGGTTCAGTGCAATACTATAGCAAGTGGTGCTTCATGTTTATGAAGCACTTGCTATAGTTTTGCATTGAACCCTCGAAGAGCAGTTTAACATTTCCGAAGGGTTACTCGAATCACCGAAATACCGTAATACCACCGAAACACCGCAATACCCCTAAGATATAGGCTAACGAGAGTTCTCATATTGTCATAATACCTATTACCTTTTTAGTGTACATAAAAGGATGTAAGAGGTATATCAAGCTGAGTGATTTCTTTTCCAAAGATCATTTTTGACATATTAAGTGCACAATACAGTGGGTCCTTTGGAGCACATTGAAACAATAGATCACAAACTGCCCTTTTGAGGGCAATACAACAGCCCTTTTAAGGGCCAAAAATGCCATGAAAGACTTCCTTCAAAAATTGTCGTGATACAAATACAATAAAATAATAAATGTTGTTGTGTTCCTATTCTTTTCCTTGCAGCGTAAATGCCAAACTGATTGCAACCACAGAAGCATAAAAATAGATGTCAGATCTCCACAGTTGTGCACTTTTATGACACCTTGGTGCGTGTTGTTATTGGGTATTGAATAAACAGTAGTTAAGCGCTATTAAGAGCTACCAGACAGACGCTTAAGATGATTTTAGTAGAAAATGGGGTGAACATTGAAACCTTTGTTTGGCTTGGTTGACCAAAACACTCTAACGACCAGTCAATCTCAGTATGGTCAGCCTGTTAAAATGTAATGAATTATGTTACACTTACAAAACATTAAATCACCATCCTAAAGTTCCAAATGAAGGACCCAATTTCACGAAACTATCATACAAGTATTTACCTTACTAATGTACTTCACAAAGTCAACTGTTCAAAGGTTAACGCTTTCTACTTAATGTTATGTCAATCTTTTAAAATAAGAAAGTTTGCCGAGTAAATACTTTTAAAAATTAAGTGAAAATGTGTCCAGAATATAAGTTGCATCATGTAAAATCCTTGTATGTATTTATTCGCAATTGTTAAGTTTTTAAGAATAATAAATAATAATTGTGTCCCGAACATTTTGAAAGCTTATTAAGATTAGACGATGTGCATGTTGTCTGCGACTTCTAAATCTTTATAGACTGGTGTATGCAAAGGACATCAGAGTGTCAATTCTACTCTAATATTTCGAATTATAGCCAAAGGATTCAGCTAACATAATCAAATTCGAATTGAATCAATGAGAAAAAGAAATTGCTTGTACATCAAAAGCTTCAATGAAATTACGTTATTGGAGAAAGTCAAAACAAAGGGTATTCCTTGGATTACCAAAGGGTGTTTCGGTGGTGTTACGGTATTTCTGTGAATCATGTGACCGTTTCCCAAGACCCATGGACTATGGAATCTAAAAAAACATGTTTTTCTTAGTTTAGCATGTTGTTTACAAAATAAACCCCTTTAAAGGGCTTGAAATATCTGCTACACAAATGATTGTTATCTTTTCTGTACAGTTATAATCAGGGGTTCAATAAGCTATCAATAATTTAGTCTTATGTTCTTTTTAACCCTAACCCTAACCCTAATCTATGTTGTCATCCAAAGGTAGATATAAAAACATATAATAAAAAGATTAAATCCAATTCTGTTAGATAGTTCTTTTAACGCCTAACATCAGATGACATGCGAATTTGTTGAAATCAGAAATTATGGGAAAGCAAAAACTTTTGACACACCCCTCCTAATGGTTGCAAGCAGCGTTTAGCCGGCTGTAATGTCTTAATTAAACCATTCATAGCGTACTAATTAAAATGACTCGTCTTTCTAAATTATAACCAAACAAGTGATGATAAATGAGCTACGTAGTGAGTAATCTGTGCATTTTACCATCCGATTGATCGGAGAGAGTGTAGAATGATGTTATCGACTTCCTCCATTTTGAACAGTCATGTGACATACAAATAGTCTTTTAACTCCACGCAGGATTACTTCCCTTTTCGAGTACAAATAGAAAAGGGAGATCACTGCGTAGGAGAATGGTTTTAGCCTGGTTGAGTCTGGCCCGTTCGTATACCGCGAACTAGGGCCAGGTGTCAGATAGTCCGAATGATCCAGACGTAGATATTTCACTCTCCGTC
Organism: Cerastoderma edule; assembly: GCA_947846245.1. Lineage (NCBI taxonomy): Eukaryota > Metazoa > Mollusca > Bivalvia > Cardiida > Cardiidae > Cerastoderma > Cerastoderma edule. The sequence continues at coordinate 16,944,366 of OX401408.1, forward strand.
TAACTCGGATGATCCAAGCTGAAACTGCGTGACAGCTTGGAGGCGCCCTGCGATAAAAACGCGTCAGTATTCCCCCTCTGTGTGTGAGGGGTCCAATCGGTGACGAGGAAAAATATAGGCACCAATCAGAATGAAGGTAGGATTGACCAATAAGATTGCTTATTGCTTCCATTTCCGGTAATTTACAGAAAAAACAAAAACACTAACATTTGTAGACAAATGATTGACGGGAAAAAATGAATTCGTTTTAAACCAAAGCAGAGTCATTTGATGAAATCCATTGTCGAAGGAAAAGACATTTAAGTTTCAATTTTGATAAAATATCTCTTACATAAAATAGGGTCATCTGTACCCTATATATAACTTAACATTCATTCGAGCTGTTTGTCAACTCTATATCACGATGCTAAAAATGAAACAACATCAACGCCTCGGATCCCTGATAAAACTGATAAACCCTTTCCCAAACAATAACGATAGTTGACCACTTTGTTGCAGACGACTCTGGAAAACATTGTGGGAAAAGGAGAAAGTGCTCATGATGAGCAATTTCTCATTTTCCCGCAATTTTTTCTGCCCAATTAGAAGATTGTTTTTCAATTTCATCACTTTTTGAAATGTCGTCTACGAACTCTTTCAATTTGGGACAGTCGGAATTTGGTGTTTTGGAAAGGGTTTAAACAATGTCGTTGGTGTTGAAGGGATTTGCTTCGCCACACTTATTTCGAAATCAATCCTTTGTGGTTATTTGTGTTGGTAAAAAGATAGTCACCTCTTGTTATATGTGCGCTAAATAACCGTGGATATTGATGCATCATTAAAACTATAGCCCATTTACCAATCTAGTGATAATCAAAATCGGTCTGTCCAACTCATTCCACGCATGAAAGCATTGGGCAATACCCTTTCCTGTAGGCCTACCATTTTAGTTTTCAAAAATATTGAATCCAAAGGTAATCAGTTTTGTTAAGATTTCAACATTTAGTTACCCTTCTGTTCCCCAGTCAAGGTCGTTACCATTCTAAAATTCAAACTGCAATAAAACACACACACTATTCGATTAAGTAAAATACAAACTTTTACTATATCAAGAAAGTAATCGATATTGTATTGGCAAAAAAGATTTGGTTTTGACAATTACCATTTCGCTGCAAACATAAATGATATTCAGAAGAAACTTGCTCTTGCATCTGTAAATTTGATTATATTAATATACTTAAAAAATAAAAAATCTATGTCAAATGCGTATACCTTGAGGTCAAAACTATGCTTCTATTAACAAGATAAAGGGTAAGGCACGAGTTGTGTGATGTACGGCGGTGTCTGGAATAGTATCTGTGTGTGGCGCGCGTCGCTCCCGTCTGGTGTAATAAAACTAGGCGTTTGATATTTAGACCAACAACCCGAAAGATGTACTATTCGATACTCCCCCTTTATAACATGCCCGAAGTTGTTTATATAGCTTTTTTTGCTTTAGGAATCATTTGTTTAAAAGACATAGCTGTTATCTATATCTCTGTTTTCCATTCGCGCTCGCCCAACCTGCAAATAATATACTTTGAAATAGTTTCTAGATTTATAATTCAGATTAGACCCATAATGCCGATTTCTATAATCAAGAAAATATTGAGAGCCTATTTTCCCATAGAATCGGCTACAGAAATAATAGGCTAAAGGCAAAAGTTTCCATAAAAAAATTCTCTGATGGTTTGAGTGTTGTCTAGATTTTCGCTTAGAGTCACAAATATCTTTACTCAATGAATGAATATCTACGTATTCAATTGAAATCAACTGTTGCAATACTTTGGCAATTGACAAAATTCATATGAGTAAAGGGAATCTCGGTTTTAATGAAAATAGATCTATTCTACCAAACGAAAAGGAACCAATATTATATTCCCGCCAGAATTTACCTGTCATTTTAACTCCGCCCCTTTCTACAGATTTCCCAACATGCACTACCTCGAAAAATCGATATCCGCTTGACGCGCTTTTACATCGAATGCATCCAGACGGAGAGTGAAATATCTACGTCTGGATCATTCGGACTACTCTCCGTCTGGATGCATTCGATGTAAAAGTGCGTCAAGCGGATATCGATTTTTCGAGGTGGTGCATGTTGGGAAATCTGTAGAAAGGGGCGGAGTTAAAATGACAGGTAAATTCTGGCGGGAATATAATATTGGTTCCTTTATTTTCATTAAAACCGAGATTCCCTCCCTCATATGAATTTTGTCAATTGCCAAAGTCTTGCAACAGTTGATTTCGATTGAATACGTAGATATCCATTCATTGAGTAAAGATATTTGTGACTCTAAGCGAAAATCTAGACAACACTCAAACCATCAGAGAATTTAATTTTTTTATGGAAACTTTTGCCACAAAAGAAGCCTTTAGCCTATTATTTCTGATGGCCGATTCTATGGGAAAATAGGGGTACAGACAATTCCCCACTAGGACAATAACCCACTAGGACAATAACCCACAGGACAATTACCCACTGGACAATTACCCACCGGACAATACCCCACATTTGTGTCAAATAGGACAATTCCCCACTGGTAAAATGAAATGGTCATAAAACATTTTTTTTTCAAGAATCTGAATTAAAGAAGTATTAAAATATATTTTCAAACCATTATCTTCAATTTACACATGAAAATATATTTATATTACAATAGCCAAACAAATAACACATGGTTGGAAAAAGGTCAAAAGATTGGTCCATTCACAAATTTTTTTGTAATTAGAATGAAGACAATTCCCCACTTTTAATAAATAAAAGCAATGAAATATATCTTTTGATATGTTCATGAATCTTTACTATTGAGGCAACGAATTAAAACTAATAAAACATCAGTTATCATGGATTTAAGCATATTATTTGTGCATAATGTAAATGTAGAAAAGAATGAATTGCAATTCAATTATCCTATCAATAATAATCAACCCATTTATTGATTTAGGCAATTGAAAACAGATTTATTGATGAATTCATATTTTGGTAAGCTTTTTAATTTTGGATTTGGATTGAATAAACGATTGCTTTGCTCCACACCTTTAATCATCCTTTAGCTACACCTTGCTAACGAGGTCTTTAATTGATATTTGATATATCAATAATGTACATGTTTTTCAGTCTGTGATGGATTTTCACATCTTAATTCGTCATTTCTTATTTTTTTTTTATTGTTTTATCATCCCTATGCTTCCTTATATTTTATCCCATTAGACCCCACATTCCATCTACTTGAAATATGTAAGCATTTAAAGTAAAGTATTTCATATTACGTTAACATTTTGAATCAACAGTCCAATTAATTGGTCATTGATATCAACTTGACTTTTGCAATACTACTGATAATAAATTGTTACATGCATTCTGTACAATTCTTTTATCAGTATATATTTTTGCAGACAAAAAAGGAACAATGCTTCAAATCTCTATTTTGATAATTTTCCGCTCTTATTTTCATTGTTGATTATTACAGATTACGAAAATAACGCAAAATCTACGTTATAAATATAAAACATAATTTATTTGAAAATATGTTTTATATCAAATAGTGGGTAATTGTCCCAGTGGGCAATTGTCCTTGTGGGTAATCGTCCTAGTGGGGAATTGTCCTGTGGGGAATTGTCCTAGTGGGGAATCGTCCTAGTGGGGAATTGTCATACACCCGGGAAAATAGGCTCTCAATTTGATATTTTCTTGATTATAGAAATCGGCATTATGGGTCTAATCTGAATTATAAATCTAGCAACTATTTCAAAATATATTATTTGCAGGTTGGACGAGCGCGAATGGAAAACAGATATATAGATAACAGCTATGTCTTTTAAACAAATGATTCCAAAAGCAAAAAAAAAGCTATATAAACAACTTCGGGGCATGTTATAAAGGGGGAGTATCGAATAGTACATCTTTCGGGTTGTTGGTCTAAATATCAAACGCCTAGTTTTATTACCCCAGACGGGAGCGACGCGCGTCGCACACAGATACTAATCCAGACACCGCCGTACATCACACAACACGTGTCTTACCCTTTATCTTGTTAATAGCATCATAGTTTTGACCTCAAAGAATAAGCATTTGACATAGATTTTTATTTCTTAAGTATATTAATATTAATAAAATTTACAGATTTAAGAGCAAGTTTCTTCTGAATATCATTTATGTTTGCAGCGAAATGGTAATCGTCAAAACCAAATCCTTTTTGCCAATACAATATCGATTACTTTCTTGATATAGTAAAAGTTTGTATTTTACCTAATCGAATAGTTTGTGTGTTTTATTGCAGTTTGAATTTTAGAATGGTCACGACCTTGACTGGGGAACAGAAGGGTAACTAAATGTTGAAATCTTAACAAAACTGATTACCTTTGGATTCAATATTTTGAAAACTAAAATGGTAGGCCTACGGGAAAGGGTATTGCCCAATGCTTTCATGCATGGAATGAGTCGGAAGACCGATTTTGATTATCACTAGATTGGTAAATGGGCTATTTTTTTAATGGTGCATCAAAATCCACGGTTATTTAGCGCACATATAAAAAGATGTGACTATCTTTTTACCAACACAAATAACCACAAAGGATTGATTTCGAAATAAGTGTGGCGAAGCAAATCCCTTCAACACCAACGACATTGTTTAAACTCTTTCCAAAACACCAAATTCCGACTGTCCCAAATTGAAAGAGTTCGTAGACGACATTTTAAAAAGTGATGAAATTGAAAAACAATCTTCTAATTGGGCAGAAAAAATTGTGGTCAAGTGGTCAAGTATCGTTATTGTTTGGGAAAGTGTTTCATTTTTAGTATCGTGATATAGAGTTGACAAACAGTCCGAATGAATGTTAAGTTTTAATTATATATAGGGTACAGATGACCCTATTTTATGTAACTGATATTTTATCAAAATTGAAACTTAAATGTCTTTTCCTTCGACAATGGATATCATCAAATGACTCTGCTTTGGTTTAAAACGAATTCATTTTTTCCCGTCAATCATATGTCTACAAATGTTAGTGTTTTTGTTTTTTTCTGTAAATTACCGGAAATGGAAGCAATAAGCAATCTTATTGGTCAATCCTACCTTCTTTCTGATTGGTGCCCATATTTTTTCTTGTCGCCGATTGGACCCCTCACACACAGAGGGGGAATACTGACGCGTTTTTATCGCAGGGCGCCTCCAAGCTGTCACGCAGTTGCAGCTTGGATCATCCGAGTTAGGTGTCAGAGAAAGTTTACCGAACACAATAGTGTTCGGTTATGCCAAGTTATTCCGAATGAAACAACATCGACTGCGCATGCGCGTCGATTAAAAGTCTGCAAGCTTATTCATGAGAAAAAGCACCTATTTAGACACCCTACTTAGCGTTGGATCCTTTTGAGATGAAGTCGTGACTCCGGATTTTATTGTATTTAATAGCGTTGTGTTTTGTAATGGAACACAAATGCATTACACCGCGCAAATCACCCAAACATGGTTGTATTTGTTACACAAGTATTGAAAAAGTCAAGCTCTTTGCGTCGTGTTTTACCATATAACAAATTCAGAGTAGATCAAAGTAAACTTTATGGTGGAATATCTGTAATAGATGGTGTCGTGTACTTAAATTTGTTATAGAAAGGTACTTAATATTGATAAGATAGTTACAGAATTAAGGAAGGCGTGTCAATCTTCCAAAGTAAGAATGGTTTTAGCCTGGAGTCCTGGCCCATGCTAACCCGCATTAGGTTCGCGGTATACGAACGGGCCAGGCTCCACCAGGCTAGAATGGTTTTAGCCTGGGGTCCTGGCCCGTTCGTATACATACACACAAACACGGTTTGCCAAAAATAGTAACATTTTTAAGGTGAAGGTCATTTTGAAACGAGGCTTGCGAGTAAACAAACCGATTCCGACGTACTACACAGTACCAAAATGAGCTGTGTCTCCTAGATACAGCGTTCGGACACCTTTCGGTGCCGAGATTTCAATGGATTTTAATGTCCTGTCTCAAGAGGGTTTCAAGTTTAAGCACTTGGCACCGTTTTATTTATTTTTATCTGTGTGAATACTAACCCATTACCCCCATTATTCCACACATTACCGCACCTCTCACAAATGACTTTAAAAATCACAGCGGCAAAATGCAGAATAACTCTATTTGTCATAATGGTTTATGACTTATGTCAGAGGGAAAATGTTGCTTCTTAAATATTAATTGCTCTTGCATATGAAGTTAAATAATTCACAAATCCCCATATGGGACAATAGGTTAATCAAAGATAGTAGTATCATTTTTTATATGAAATTAGTACATAAGTGAAGGAATAAAACAGTTTCAGTGGCAGATTAAAAAAAAAGGTTTGTTCATGTTGATGATACATTGTACATAAGAAGATGACATTAGAAATTATTTTTGAAAATTGAGAAAACGCTCATAAAGATTACCACATAAAGAATACCACAAACAAGTCGGAGTTTCATATTTATTTAATTATTGTCTGTAATTACTAGTTAGATCTGTCCGAAATCAAATAAGAAGGAAAGAGTAAATGAAAGTTGTGACCTTTTTCCGAATTTTTCTTTATTGCTATTTGGTCACATAAGTATTTAGTCCTTATTGCATAGGCTGTTACCAGTTCACCATTCACCAGTTCACCATAATTATTTTACATCGATTGGGAAGGAAGCTTAAAGCTTGTTCAAAGCCACTCTCGATGACTGCTTCCTGGATACTAAACCAGTAATCGCGCAGGTTTTGTGGGTTAGTCCCGGATTTTTCACCTCGCCCCATAGGGACTCCAACCGGGACCCTCGGTTCAATAGCCCAACGCTCTACCACTGCACCAATGTCGCCAACATTTCGAATTAAAAAGGACAGAACAAACTAATATGGGGAATACACCTAATTAGAACTGTCCTTTGATGATTCTGAACGACCTCAATTGCCTTATTATAAGTCAATCCGCTGGACAAAATGAGCAACATACTCGTCATCTATATCAAATCATTTATTTGCCTTTGTCATGCCATAAGGCTCTAAATAATCCAGAAGCATGTGTAGGTAATTTGTTTGTCAGAAGCACTTCCATTGGATATATATGATAATAGAAAGCTTTTGAGTTTGGAGCAAATGCTTTAAAAATCATTTTGACTGACGCCTTCGAGGCACGATAAATGTCCAAATGACGAAAAAAGCTTCGTTCACGGATCATTATTGAGAATAGGACCGGTGATACGTGTTACGTGTGTAAATATACTTTATTAAGCCTTTTCGGTTTCTTTATCAGAGAAAATCGGTGTTTAAACAACTGCCTGCAAGCCTGCCTGCTTGCCTGCCTGCCTGCCGCTCGACCACCCGCCCAGCCGCCCGCCTGCCGCCCGCCCGCCAACCCGCCCGCCTGCCGTCCGCCCACCTACCCGCCCGCCTGCCGTCCGCCCGCCCACCCGCCTGCCTGTCTGCCTGCCTGCCCGCCTGCCTGCCTGCCTGCCTGCCCGCCTGCCTGCATGCCTGCCTGTATGTCTCCATGTCTCCATATGTCTGACTGTCTACATCAATCTCTACCAGAGTAAATTGGTTCCCGCTACGCTCCCACATTTATCTCTGTGACGGGCTCAGAAAATAGTCCCACTTTTCCGGCATGGCCACGTGGCCGAAAATGACGTGTAGGGGTGTAGTAGTATACAGCATCTAGCGGCTTGCAAAAAGCGAGCTCCAAACTAACGCTCAGATCAATTAAGAAGTTAGACGAAAGTCTCTTTAGTCGTATCACAATATAAAGAAAGATAAGATAGGACAGTAAAAATAGAATAAAGACATTTATTTACACACAAAGCAGCTTACATTTGAAGCATAACAGCTTATTGAGTAGAATTGAGGCGACGCTCTATACGACTCGAAACCCGCCCCCTCGATCAAAACAAAGTGAATGACAGCTAGAAAATACATTCTCCAAGACAAATCAAACCTCCACGTTGTTTAATAAATGAGTCGTCAGTCAAAATGAAACGTTCTCAAGAAAAGCCAATGTATCAAGATTATTGGCGACCTTCTCAACAACAAATAGCACCACCCTCTTCATGTCGAGTTTAAATCTTCCTTCAGTCAATTCAGACCTTGACAATACTATTAAGTGCCATAGATCATACTGTTAAGCCTCAATAGACTTAATTGAAAGGATTATCTCACATGTTGTGATTTTAACAATTTAAAATAAGAAGATTTCTTTCAATAAAATGAAAATATAAATTTCTAAATCAATAGAAGACTAGATTATTGACAGCTTTCCAATACCATTCTTAACTGTTTAGAAAAGTTTATGAAGAACATCTACAGTGTACATGTATATTGTTGATACTGCAAACCGTTTAATCCTTTCCCAAACAACAAATTTTTGACTGTTTCAAATTGAAAGAGATTGCAGACGACATTTCAAAATGTAATGAAATTGAAAAATATTCTTCAGAAAGAGCAGAAAACCTTGTGGGAAAAGAAAAAATTGCTTGTTACAATCAATTTCTTCTTTTCCCACAATGTTTTCTAAAGTCGTCTGCAACAAAGTGGTCACATGTTGTTATTGTTTGGGAAAGGATTAACCCTTTACCAAACGCTCAATTTTCGACTGTCCCAAATTGAAAGAGTTTGCAGGCGACATTTCAAAATGTCATGATAGTGAAAATAATCTTCTGATAAGGCAGAAAACATTGCTTGAAAAGTGGAAATTGCTCAATAAGAGCAATTTCCCCTTTTCCCACAATGTTTCCAGAGTAGTCTGCAACAAAATGTTTAAATGTCATTTAAGTTTAGATTGTTGTTTAGAGAAACACCAGTTTAAATGGTTTGTAAATAAAAAAATAAATGTTTTTTATCTTTTCTAAATAATTATGATTGGGGTTAGAAAGCTGTCAATAATCTAGTTTTATATTACTAAATAGAAAATATGTTGTCATTTCAATTGAAGAAGACAATTTTTTCATAAAAGTTAAAGATCTCAATCTGTGAGATTGTTCTTTTCATATCAAATTAATAATTTTTATCTCACCCAAAACACAACTCTCTGAGTTAGTTGCTTTAAAACCATTTTCTAACATCTGCTTTTGCTTTCAAATTAATCAAGTCACAAATTTTACATGGAGGAATGGGTGAAGGAGATGTCCAGATAAAAGGCGTATTCAGCAATTATTGATTCTTTAAATCCTATGTTGTGGGTACTCATTTGAGACATTAGAACGAACAAAATTTAATGAACTATTAACCAGATCTAATCATCAAACAGATCCAAGCGTTATTTTATTCAGATCAAACTCAGCTTTTCATTACCTAGTTTTACTGATAAGAAAGTTCCTATCTTATCTCTTCACCGTCACCATATTATTCAATCATACTTTGATAATGCACATTCTATTTATTTGGTGATCCTCAGGTGAATCTGTATTTGGTTGAGTAATTTTGCTTTAGTTACTTTTCCATTTTATACAGCAAATAATATTTATGGTTGAAAGGCTGTCAACTTTTATGAACACTGTTCTGACATCATCTTTCTTGAAATATAATGAATGCAAACCATTATGTATCAACTAGAAAAGGTTTTTAACAAACAACAGTTCAGCTTATTTGTTAATTCAATATTTCATCATCAAAGCATTAAACAGTAATACTTTCATGATGAAAACTTGTCTTTTAAAGATTTTGATTGTTGTATGCTGTAATGATAATAAGACAATCATGTATATTTTTGTCTTAAAAGATTATTCATAGAGAACATTTGTATTATAAAAGAAACACAATCTGTCATTTAAGTTCCTATTAACAACCAACTGTTTGAAAACTAAGTAGCAATTATAACCATATCTGGGGATGCTCCCTGCATTCATGGAATCATCATTTAGTCACTTATTGTGAATTTGTTATAAGTATTTATGAAAGAAACTAAAGAAATAAACTGCTGTCATAATTGTTTTGACATTGCTTAGCAGTTATAAAAACTTTGATGAATTTTGATGCAAAGCATGGGTATTGTTCATTCAACTATAGCTGATATATGTATGTAAAATTCAAATCATATGAAGAAGTAGAGTGAAAATCTTAAATGAAAATTGTTAATCGTTAATTGTTACTCTTCATTTACCGGTAACAAATATCTACAGAATATGTACCTTAGACCATCCTATACACTAAAAGAATCATATTACTGGCCACCTTAAACCCTATCAATTATCAGTTCTTTCTATCATTTTTTTCATAAGAGAGGTTAATAATAACTAATTAAACTTGCTCATTATACAGTTCAGCCAAATATTCTGAAATTACATACAATTCATGATTTATTAAGTTATAACAATGCTTCAAAAATGTGACCCATTTTCATGATTTTGAAAGCATTTCGATTAAAGAAAAATCTGGTTATCATTAACAACTTACTCTTTCATCCAAGAGATTTATGCTAAAGGCCCACTTTCTAATTGAGTCCCTCTTCTTATTACAAATTTATATCATGGTAATCAATTAGATTCTTTTTCTGCATTGAATGAATCAAATATGGAATGTTTTATCAGTCTCTTGTATCTTAGCATTGTGAGAAAATATTAGGACATCTGAATTGATAAACTAAATGCTACGTTATGTTCAAATTACAATTAACAGAAGCATCGACCAATTCTCTCAGATATGAATAGTGAAAATTATCCAAATAGTAAGCAACTAAAGATAACATTTGTTATGTTGAAAAGGGAAGAAATCAGTTTGAAAAAGGGATATGATATAATTTGACAATCTGTCAGTCATTTTTTAGTTTTATTACAATGCTTTTCTCACTATTGTTGGAGGTTTTACCACTTTACTAAAATGCCCCAAAGTGCACTAAATCAAGCATAAACTTGCCTTGATCCATCGACCCGTTTTAAGATAACCGCATCCTAACTCCCTCTCATCCTCGCCACGCCCCAGCCCTACCCCCACGAAGCTGTGGCAGTTTTATAGAGTGGACAACCAAGGGTGTACAGCTTTCTTATTTCTTCAGAATCATTAATGGTTTGCCTATCCTTTTGCACAAAGTATGAGCATACATACATCATAAAGTGACTGGTAAACCATGTATTATATACAATAAAACACAAGCATAGTTAGAAAAAGGGACTTGCAGTTTATTCCACAGAGTTCTTTCCTCTCATCTTTGTTTCTATGCTCATGCCTTTCCTGTGGCCCCACAAACCATGAACACATCATCCAAATATCCATTTTGTTTCAAACACTGACAGCCTTCAACTTGTGTCTTCTCTGCAACTCGTTTTTAACTCATTCAGCTCTCATTTCATAGCATGTGAAGCTTATTTGGGGGTTATTTGGAAGTACTTTTTTTAAAGCACCAACTCATCGATATCTTACATGCGTGGAAGTTTTCAGAACATCGATTTGAAGAGATCTGCGTTCATATAGATGATTAGAATGTGCCATTTAAGAAGCTTTTGCCTTTTCCAAAGACAATGATATCACGTATTTTGAAGTTAATCCTTGCAAGTAGCAAAATCTCTAAAAATCACAGTTGTAAAGTGAAGACATCGTTCCCAATTTCTACCTCGTGTTTGTTTACATCACTGGTATCCAAGCTGTCCAATAACCAAAACTTGTTATGCATCGAGCGGGAGACCAAAGACGTAAATATTCCGCGGATTGATTTTCAATAGCGTAAGAAGGCTTTAAAATAGTTCTAGCAAAAATCGGTAAAATAAATATTCAATTTCTACTGTATGGATAAAGTAAAAGTATTTTTGTCTTATTCATATATTTCTTTACTTAATTGTATGCATAGAACAGTTCGGATCGCAATATTACAGAGTTTGCCACGATTCGTGGCAAAGATGGCGTGAGCCCGTTGCAGAGGTAGTATCCGGGGGACGATAACTCTGCATGGGAGATTGTGTCTACATATGTCTGACTGTCTGCCTGCATGTTTGTCTGCCTCAAGCTGTCTGTCTGTCTGTCTCCAGCTGTTTGTCTGTCTGTCTCAATGTTTCTGTCTGTTTCCGTCTTTTTCCATCTTTCTGTGTGACACGAGTAATAGCACCTCACAGTTCTTTGATGGTGAAACTTTATCTTAACATAGTCGCAAGACATTCGGAATACCTCGGCCATTTCTTAAAATAACCTCGGAGGCAATGGGGAGCCATTTTTGAAAGTAGGTCAGCAACGAAGGGCATGTCCGTTTGCAATCGTATCTACTCGGAAATTCCCGGCACAAGCCGGGGATTGCCGAGTAGATACGATTGACAAAATATGAATACACATAAACACGGTTTGCCAAAAATAGTAACATTTTTAAGGTGAAGGTCGTTTTGAAACGAGGCTTGCGAGTAAACAAACCGATTCCGACGTACTACACAGTACCAAAATGATCTGTGTCTCCTAGATACAGCGTTCGGACACCTTTCGGTGCCGAGATTTCAATGAATTTTGATGTCCTGTCTCAAGAGGGTTTCAAGTTAAAGCATTTGGCAGCGCTTTATATATTTTTATCTGTGTGAATACTAACCCATTACACCATTATACCACACATTACCGCACCTCTCACAAATGACTTTAAAAACCACAGCGGCAAAACGCAGAATAACTCCATTTGTTACAATGGTTTATAACTTATATCAGAGGGAAAATGTTGCTTCTTAAATATTAATTGCTCTTGCATATGAAGTTAGATATTCACAAATCCCCATATGGGACAATGGGTTAATCAAAGATTGTAGTATCAGTTTGATATGAAATTAGTACATAATTGAAGGAATAAAACATTTTCAGTGGCAGATTTTAAAAAAAGGTTTTGTTCATGTTAATGATACATTGCGCATAAGAAGATGACCTTAGAAATTATTTTTAAAAATTGAGAAAACGCTCATAAAGATTCTATCAAATACCACAAACAAGTTGGATTTTCATTTTTTTTTTAAATTATTGTCTCTAATTACTAGTAAGATCTGTCCGAAATCAAATAAGAAGGAAAGAGTAAATGAAAGTTGTGACCTTTTTCCGAATTTTTCTTAATTGCTCCTTGGTCACATAAGTATTTAGTCCTTATTACACAGCCTATCACCAGTTCACTATATTTGTTTTACATCGATTGTGAAGGAAGCTTAAAGCTTGTTCAAAGCCACTCTCGGTGACTTATTCCTGGATACTAAACCAGTAATCGCGCAGGTTTTGTGGGTTAGTCCCGGAATTTTCACCTCGCCTTATAGGGATTCGAACCCGGGACCCTCGGTACAATAACAATACTCTCTATGTCGCCCATATTTCGAATTAAAAAGGACAGAACAAACTAATATAGGGAATACACCTGATTGGAACTGTCTTTTGATTCTGAAAGACCTCAATTGCCTTATTATAAGTCAATCCGCTGGACAAAATGAGCATTGACCTACTCATCATCTATATTGAATCATTTATTTGCCTGTGCCATGCCATAAGGCTCTAAATAATACAGAAGAATGTGTAGGTAATTGGTTTGTCAGAATCACTTCCATTGAATATATATATGATATCAGAAAGCTTCTGAGTTTGGAGCAAATGCTTTAAAAAATCGGCAATGTTGTGATGTTTGTAATACAAACCAGACTGGTGCTTGGATGAAGGCGGTCTTTCGGGTTTCATTTGAAAAGTCCAAACAAATTCAATTGTTGCCCAAGGGATTGGTAGTTTTATATACTAGTAGAGTTTAAGTAAAATTTCGTACATTATAAATCTACCTGCAGGATTCTTTTTGAACAAAAAAATGTAAAGCCACATGAGAGTCAGTGGAAATTCTTTCTTTGTAAGAAAAAACGTTGATGAAACTAAGGGACTGTGTGGTAAACTCAAATTCGTTGAACATGTTTTAAGAAGTAAGAAGCTCTTTGGACTAAATGTTGCCCTAAATGCACGACCCGTCGTCTTATAAATATCACTACGACGTGTCACGGTACAATAATTAATGCAACATGTACAACGTTATTTTGGACGAAAGATAAGGGAAAAGATATGTTTAATGATAGAAAAATTATCAAATTTTATAACTGTCTATATCATTTCTTCATTTTTTGGGGTGTTATAGAAGAAATATTTCCCAGAACAACCCCTTTACGCAATGCAATTACAGTGGGCGTTTGTCACGGGACTATTTGTTTACTCGCAAAACAAGATGGCTGCGAAACCGTGTTTGTGTGTATCAAAGATGTGTTGATATTGTCATCTTTAATGAAAAGGGTAAAAACAAACATTCAATTGTGATATATAACCAATTTGTGTGTATTCAAATAGATATTTAGTGTCTGTGTGCATTTTGCGTTAGCCGCCGGAAATAAGGCGAATTACCCAAGGATTTCTGGTGTATTCATGTACTGCCTACGAGGTATATCTACCGACTTGTTACGGGGATTGCCGAGTAGATACGATTGAGTCGCAAGATTGTTCTTGGACGCACCCCACACAGCATCACGTGAGTGTCGACCCATTTCGTGATCTTGATAGTAAACACTCTTACCCATGTTGTTGATTTTGCAAGACGGAGGTTATTGTTTACAAATAAACCGTTTAAACACTTTACTGATGGTAAATTTAAGGGAACATTAGGTATACCCCCTTTAAACCAAGGTGAAAATAAAAGAGGAAGTAAATTGTTTCGGGTATTTCTACTGTGTCATACGACTCAATAGTTTGGAGTGTAATTTTCCATTAAATTTTCCACTAATCCACTAATCACGTGAATGGAGACATTTTTTTCGTCGCAAATATTGCTCATTAGGCCATAGTTCTCTAAAGCATTCAAGACATAAGGTAAGCCTTGATTTAGTTAGTATTAACGATCACTTTTGCGGTTAAATAGACCTTAACCTTATCAGATAGATTGGTAATAATAACTTTCCCAACAAATATGGCGCCTTATTTCATTTCATGTTCCAGTTTTATTGGTGATTATAAATATGTCATTGTAACGAGTCATGTTACAAATAACTGGCAGCAGACGTCAATATTGAGTTATGAAAAGAAGTCTTTTTTGGATTTTTTTACTCTTTTGTAAACCTCTGGAACAAAATAGAACAATGTTGCTCATAAACAATTCTTTTCCCCTTTGTGTCGGCCTCTCTTCGATGGGAAAGCAGTCGGCGACTCGGATGAATATTGTGTAGTACTGGTTAGAAATAACCATACAAGAAACTCGATGTGATGTTCTTACCGCCGTTATATACTTTAATACTGCTGAAAACGAAGTGAAAACATCCAATCAAATTAACCAATCAACTCCCGCAATGATTTTTACAAGTGGTCCGTTTTATGTGTGTTCAAGCGAGGTTATAGATTATAATGGGTTAACAGCCTAACCAGCCATTCCTGAGATGTTCAAATGTGATGGTCTAATAATCTAAAAGTCTTGGTTGTTTAACTGCACTGAAAATCGATTCGCGCCTCCATTAACGACATGTAAACGCTTGTTATTTTCGGTTGTTGATAAATGTTGGCGTTGTTGTGGCCTACGTCACAGACTGTGCCTTAAACTTGAAGACAAGAGCAGACGATAAAACAAACATAAGAAAGAACATTACACTTAGTTATAGAAATACGTCACAACAGACGAAAACAAGAACAAAAGGAAATACACTTAAAGTGTGATATTGGTTATAATCTATTGTGACAAAAGAAAAATCGCCCATAAGGAGAAATTTGTTACTTTTTGTTACTGTGGTTTGTGAAGAATTCAAAATCATATATCAACGTGGGATATCATAGCGTCAAAGGTTAGACGTTAAAGCAGACGACTTGATAAAATATATGTGTACAGGTTTTTTTTGTAAAGAAAGAATAAGATATCGGCTCGTCGCACATAAAGCCTGCTATTCCATTAATCTTTTTTTATCCAAAAGGTACATTTGATTTATCAGGGTTTATTTTGTATTTGTTATGATTCTTTTCCATTCGAGACATAAAGTTGATTGAAAAATGCATTCCTCGACAAGACGATCTCTCTTTCTGCCCGTAACCTAAACAAAGTGACATATTGAATGAATGAATGAATGAATTATGAATGAATGAATGAAAGAATGAAGGAACGAATGAATGAATGTATGAATAAACAAAGGAACGAATTGATGAACGCACGCAGCCCGCCATTCGGAACACCTCGGCCATTTCTTAAAATAACCTCGGAGGTAATGGGGAGCCATTTTTGAAAGTAGGTCAGCAACGAAGGGCCAATCGTATCTACTCGGCAATCCCCGTAACAAGCCGGGGATTGCCGAAAAGAGCCGATTGACAAAATATGAAACAAAGATGTGTTGATATGATCATCTTTAATGAAAAGGGTAAAAACTCCATTCAATTGTGATATAAAACCAATTTGTGTGTATTCAATAACATATTTAGTGCCTGTATGCATTTTGCGTTATCCGCCGGAAATAAGGCGAATTACCCCAGGATTTCTGGTGTATTCATGTACTGCCTACGAGGTATATCTACCGACTTGTGACGGGGATTGCCGAGTAGATACGATTGGCAGCCCGCACGCACGCCCGCCCGCACGCACACACACACCCCCCACACACGCACGCAGGAACGAACGAACGCATGAACGAAGGAACGAATGAATGAACGAACAACGAATGAATAAAAAAATGAATGAATTACGGAACGAACGAATGAATTACGGAACGAACGAACAATTGAACGAACAAACGAATGAATTGATTTATTAATGTGAAAAAAAGAAAGCATAATTCGTCATGAGTAATTTCCTTTAAGGCACATTGATGCCATTGTTCATCTGTTTTATAAATCGTATTTAACAGAGTAGTAGATAACTTATTGAGATTCCTTTATGTATTGAGGTATTACATTCGTCAGACGACTTGGTCGCTCTAACAAGCAGGCGGATTTACAAAGCATTTTGGGACGATACACTTATTGTTCTAGAACATTATTAATCACAGCGATTTCGAGTGTCTTTAGAAGCAGATGCATCAAAGAGAGTTGTTATGAGTTAAATGATGAAACCACAAAGCAAACGACTTTATAAAGTTCATTGTATTGAGGTATGAGAAGAATGTTTTAGATATGGGCTAAATGATTACCAAGCCTCATTTTGCCACACCATTTCAAGACGTTACATTCGTCAATGTGTTTGAAAGGTGCAATCCTGGACAAGCTATCTTAGTAAACAAGTAAATACCGATCGACTCTTTTGGCTCACGGGGATGGTTTTTCTTGATGATTGATACCAATTGTGGCTTTAATCATAGCAACAGGAAACTTGAACCATTATTGAAAAGAAACTGTTGTTTCAAAGACTTTATATTTGTCCTTTCTTTTTGGTTTGGAATCACACGAACTCTCATAAAGGGGTATGGGTGTATTGTTTCGTTCATATCGGATTACTTTACCGTTGTTAGTTGACGTATTGAAAGACTATTTCTTTGACTCCATAATACTTCAGTGTGTCGTATATGCTGAATAATACTACAGAAACCATCATGTTAAAAGGACAAGTAATTCCCAAGAGTAGACTTTCCTTTTTTCTCTAGTCTTTAGACTTTACCATATGGACAGTTTAATTTTATCGTCTGCTGAAGTGCTGTTACTAAAATGTACATATAGTTAGAGCATGACATCCACTCTGAACATTTCTATCACATGTTTATCCGTTTTATTGCACAAGAAGTAGAGAAAGTAAAAAGTTGTGACAAAACGGTAAATTGCTCGAAACACGTACTTTCTGGTTACGTCATGAAATAGTTCTCCTGGATTTCACAAAGAATGTAGGGTAAGAGTATGTCCGCTAATCTAAATATTTCCTTTACATACTTATTCGATTGAAGCGTTCATATTTCATAAAGATTTTACATTGCGTCAATTTTATTTCAGTTACGTTGTGATTTTAATAAACCGGTACCAGACGATTCAAGAAACGGTTGTGATTAAACGATGGATTGCTCGAAACAATTAATTCTCTAGTTTTGTCGTAAAGCGTTCTATCCCGTAACACAATGAAACTATATTCTCATGTCTTTGAATTGTCGTCTGCTTAACTAACAATGCGATATCGGGTTACGATCTAATGGCAGTTAGAACAAAGAAGTAATTTAAAAAGGGGACCTTTGCGTCGGCCAAGTTTGATCAACCCCTAGGTAAATCGTATTACAAAATATGAAAATAAAATTCCTCGTCACCTGAATGCATATTTCATGCTCGTTAATATTGATGCCGAAAGGCAAACATCAGGTTTTTTTTCCAATTCATTCTCTCTTATATCGTGGATGTTGCTGCAGGATAAGTAACTCTCGATATCAAAACAATAGATTTTTCGACGCGACATTTTTGGTACGACCCCTTTCAAGGTGTTTGTTCACAGATATGAGGGAACTTAGAAATCAAAATTGTTTCTCTTTACAATCGTAATTCAGCTTACTGTTCTATGAGAAGAACTATAGAATAACTAAAAGAAGTAAAACAAGTTCGTATTTAAGTATTTAAAACCTGTTTACAACGAAAGGATATGTATATACATGTAGATCCAAAAGCGTTACACCGGTTTTTAAATCGATCAAATATCGTATGTATATACTAAGATATATTGACACATTGTGAAGAATGTTTGACTACGGTGGTTTTTTCGATTTAATGTTATACTGCAATACAAAAACGGTATTGTTTCGTCGATTTTTCTTTTAGCTCACCTGTGCTCAAGGTGAGCTTATGATCGCACAATGTCCGTCGTGCGTCGTGTGTCGTGTCCGTCGTGCGTCGTGTGTCGTGCACCGTCAACAATGAACAAACCATGAAAAAACCTTCTGGCCAAAAACCACTATTCAGATTTCAAAATAATTTCACAGGAATGTTCTTTAGGGGCCCTTCTATAAAGATTGTTAAAAAGAATTAGATATCTTGAAAATTTCCACTATATACATGTATGATAGAATTTCTGACAAAGTGCATCACTATCAATTTGGATATCCACATATGCCAAAATGACAACCATAAAATGGCAACAATAGATCGTACTGGACAAAAGTGCAGGCTGATTTTCGTACATACAATCTGTAAAAGTAAAATATTCAGTTTCCACATTGTAAGAATTATCTACCATTTTAATGTCCCACATCAAGCATAGAGTGTCAAACTTGTAAAATGGGAATAAAAAAAGGTCAATGCATAGAAGCACAAGAAACTCTGTGATAAAGTTAAAAGCAATGTTTCTGACTATTCTTCAAATAGGTGGTAATCTCAGGTGAGCGGTTTAAGGGCCATTATGGCCCTCTTGTTTAAATTGTCTCAAGTATGAACAAGCACCTTTAAATCACACTGATAACATAAAGGAAGTTTTTTTAGTGAGGGGATTTCTACTACGTCGAACGATATATGGGAAGTGTTAAGGCAGGTCTAGAGTGAATTTAACTTAGATGTATTTGTTGGAAACATTTGATCGTCACAGATACCCGCAATTCGTGTTCATTAATATTCACGGCATAAGGTAAGCATTGCTTAAATCTTAGTGGTGTCCTTGATTTATAGTAAATCTAGCGTTTTCATTTAAACAGTTTCGATTCTTAAACCCAGATGAAATATCGTCTGGAGACAGCAAACTCTTTAAGCGTTTTGTGATTATTCGACATTCAAGAATTCCAACTCAGAAATCCCAATCTAGATGTCGAAGCCTGAAGCCTGGGTTGTCTTATTGCAGGTGAAACGCAAATCGATTCGCGCCGCCATTAAGAACGTATCGACACTCGTTATCTGGGTTGTTAACATACACTGGCGTTGTCAGTGCGTTCGATAACTGCCATACGAAATAATTGATATAGAAATACGTAGGAAAGAAAGAAAATCCTTTGGTTTTAACTTTTTTTAACGTGTGCTACTCTTTGCTCGTAATTTAATTGTCATCTTGTTGTTATTGTGGTTTTTGGAGTATTCAAAAGCAGAGACTTCAACGTTTGGTGTCTTGACGTAAAATGTTAGACGTTAAAGCAGACGACAGACGAATAAATAAAATATTTGTGTACATGTTTGTAAATAAAGAATTTGATATGGGCTTGTCGCATGTAAAGCCTACTTTACCCTTTAACTTTTTTCAAATGTAAAGTTGTTGTCTCGGTGGTTATTTTGAATTTGCTGAGTGTTTTTCTTTTTTCAAATGGAGACTTAGACTGATTGAAAATTGCATTCCTCAACAGACAAGGAGAAAAAAATATCTTTCTATCTGTAACTGAACAAGGGAAGTATTGGATATTCTTTGTAAAGAACGAATGAATAAATGAATGAACAAATGAAAGAATAGATGAATAAATGAATAAATAGGTAAAAGAATGAATTAATCAATAAATAAATGAATAAATAATTGAATAAATAATAGGAAAAGTAAATAAATACATAAATAGATGAATGAATGAATGAATGAACGAATGAATGAATGAATGAACGAATGAATGAATGACGGAACGAAAGAATTATTACACGATCTAACGAATTAATGAACGAATGAATTGATTATTTTTTGTGAAAATAGGCATAGTTCGTCACAAGCAATTTCCTTTTAGGCACATTGATTTCATTATTCATCTGCTTTATAGATCGTATTTAACAGAGAAACTATTCATTCATTGAGATTCCGTTAGACTGTCTGTCTCCGTCTGTCTACATCTGTCTCCGTCTGTCTCTATCTGTGTGACACGAGCAATAGTGAATCACAGTACTTTGATGGTGAAACTTTATCTTGATATAGTCGCAAGATTGTTCTTGGACGCACCCCACACAGCATCACGTGGGTGTCGACCCATTTCGTGATCTTGATATCAAACAGTGTTACCCATGTTGTTGATTTTGCAAGACGGAGATTATTGTTTACAAAATAAACCGTTCATACACTTATTTACAAAATCTGTGTGTCATATCTTAACCAAACGGTAATGAACAGTGTTGAAAAGCGTACATATAACCCAGCTTAATAAACTTTAAAGATATGTTTTGTCATTTTTTCTGATAGACTTCATTTTGTTTTTAAGATTAAATCCCATTATGCGAGTTGGTAACTATAAGGGAACATTAGGTA
This sequence comes from Cerastoderma edule, assembly GCA_947846245.1. NCBI lineage: Eukaryota > Metazoa > Mollusca > Bivalvia > Cardiida > Cardiidae > Cerastoderma > Cerastoderma edule. Next base: position 16,965,421 of record OX401408.1, read on the forward strand.
TACCCCTTTAAACCAAGGTGAAAGTAAAAACGGAAGTAAATTTTTTCGGGGATTTCTACCGTGTGATACGACTCATAAGTCAATAGTTTGGAGTGTATTTTCCATTACATTTTCCACTATTCACGTGAATGGAGACATTTTTTTTCGGCGCAAATATTGCTCACTAGGCGTTAGTTCTCTAAAGCATTCACGACATAAGATAAACCTTAATTTAGTTAATATTAGCGTTCGCTTTTGCGGTAAAATAGACATAAACCTTATTAGATTATAATAACTCTCCGAACAAATATGGCGCCTTATTTCATTTCATGTTCCAGTTTTATTGGTGATAATAAATACAATGTATGGCATTGTAGCAAGTCATGTTACAAATAACTGACAGCAGACGTCAATATTGAGTTATGAAAAGAAGTAGTTTTTGGTATCTTTTACTCGGTTGTAAACCTCTGTAACAAAATGAAACAGTGTTGCTCATAAACGATTCTTTTCCCCTTTGTGTTGGCCTCTCTTCGATGGGAAAGCAGTCAGCGACTCGGGTAAATATTGTGTAGTACTGGTTAGAAGGTACCAAACAAGAAACTCGATATGATGTCCTAACCGACGATATATATTTCAATATTGCTGAAAACGATGTAAAACCCTCAAATTGAATTAACCAACCAAGCCCCTGCCCCTCAGTGGTTTCTAGAAATGGTCTGTTTTATGTGTGTTCAAGCGAGGTTAACCAGCCATTCCTGAGATGTTCAAATGTGATGGTCTGATAATCTAAAAGTCTGGGTTGTTTAACTGCACAAAAAAAATCGATTCGCGCCTCCATTTACGACATGTTAACGCTTGTTATTTTTGGTTGTTGATAAATATTTGCGTTGTTATGGCCTACGTCACAGACTGGGCCTCTAACTTAAAGACGTCAACCCATTATCCAATAAACAAATGTATGCCCGGTTCAAATTGAAGGCAAGAGCAGACGATAAAACAAACACGAGAAAGAATATTACACTTAATTATAGGAATCAACAGCAGACGAAAACAAAAACAAAATAAAATATTTATCAGCTTTTAAAGTTATATTTAACAGAGTAGTAATCGACTTATTAAGATTTCATTATATTGATATGTATTGAAGTAGTACGTTCGTCAGACGACTTTGTCGCTCTGACAAGCAGGCGGATTTAGCATTTTGGGACGATATACTTATTGTTCTAAAACATTATTAATCACAGCGATTTCGAGTGTCTTTAGAAGCAGATGCATCAAAGAGAGTTGTTATGAGTTAAATGATGAAACCACAAAGCAAACGACTTTATAAAGTTCATTGTATTGAGGTATGAGAAGAATGTTTTAGATATGGGCTAATTGATTACCAAGCCTCATTTTGCCACACCATTTCAAGACGTTACATTCGTCAATGTGTTTGAAAGGTGCAATCCTGGACAAGCTATCTTAGTAAACAAGTAAATACCGATCGACTCTTTTGGCTCACGGGGATGGTTTTTCTTAATGATTGATACCAATTGTGGCTTTAATCATAGGCTATTAGCAACAGGAAACTTGAACCATTATTGAAAAGAAACTGTTGTTTCAAAGACTTTATATTTGTCCTCTCTTTTTGGTTTGGAATCACACGAACTCTCATAAAGGGGTATGGGTGTATTGTTTCGTTCATATCGGATTACTTTACCGTTGTTAGTTGACGTATTGAAAGACTATTTCTTTGACTCCATAATACTTCAGTGTGTCGTATATGCTGAAAAATACTACAGAAACCATCATGTTAAAAGGACAAGTAACTCCCAAGAGTAGACTTTCCTTTTTTCTCTAGTCTTTAGACTTTACCATATGGACAGTTTAATTTTATCGTCTGCTGAAGTGCTGTTACTAAAATGTTCATATAGTTAGAGCATGACATCCACTCTTAACATTTCTATCACATGTTTATCCGTTTTAATGCACAAGAAGTAGAGAAAGTAAAAAGTTGTGACAAAACGGTAAATTGCTCGAAACACGTACTTTCTGGTTAAGTCATGAAATAGTTCTCCTGGATTTCACAAAGAATGTAGGGTAAGAGTATGTCCGTTAATCTAAATATTTCCTTTACATACTTATTCGATTGAAGCGTTCATATTTCATAAAGATTTTACATTGCGTCAATTTTATTATTTCAGTTACGTTGCGATTTTAATAAACCGGTACCAGACGATTCAAGAAACGGTTGTGATTAAACGATGGATTGCTCGAAACAATTAATTCTCTAGTTTTGTCGTAAAGCGTTCTATCCCGTAACACAATGAAACTATATTCTCATGTCTTTGAATTGTTGTCTGCTTAACTAACAATGCGATATCGGGTTACGATCTAATGGCAGTTAGAACAAAGAAGTAATTTAAAAAGGGGACCTTTGCGTCGGCCAAGTTTGATCAACCCCTAGGTAAATCGTATTACAAAATATGAAAATAAAATTCCTCGTCACCTGAATGCATATTTCATGCTCGTTAATATTGATGCCGAAAGGCAAACATCAGGTTTTTTTTTCCAATTCATTCTCTCTTATATCGTGGATGTTGCTGCAGGATAAGTAACTCTCGATATCAAAACAATAGATTTTTCGACGCGACATTTTTGGTACGACCCCTTTCAAGGTGTTTGTTCACAGATATGAGGGAACTTAGAAATCAAAATTGTTTCTCTTTACAATCGTAATTCAGCTTACTGTTCTATGAGAAGAACTATAGAATAACTAAAAGAAGTAAAACAAGTTCGTATTTAAGTATTTAAAACCTGTTTACAACGAAAGGATATGTATATACATGTAGATCCAAAAGCGTTACACCGGTTTTTAAATCGATCAAATATCGTATGTATATACTAAGATATATTGACACATTGTGAAGAATGTTTGACTACGGTGGTTTTTTCGATTTAATGTTATACTGCAATACAAAAACGGTATTGTTTCGTCGATTTTTCTTTTAGCTCACCTGTGCTCAAGGTGAGCTTATGATCGCACAATGTCCGTCGTGCGTCGTGTGTCGTGTCCGTCGTGCGTCGTGTGTCGTGCACCGTCAACAATGAACAAACCATGAAAAAACCTTCTGGCCAAAAACCACTATTCAGATTTCAAAATAATTTCACAGGAATGTTCTTTAGGGGCCCTTCTATAAAGATTGTTAAAAAGAATTAGATATCTTGAAAATTTCCACTATATACATGTATGATAGAATTTCTGACAAAGTGCATCACTATCAATTTGGATATCCACATATGCCAAAATGACAACCATAAAATGGCAACAATAGATCGTACTGGACAAAAGTGCAGGCTGATTTTCGTACATACAATCTGTAAAAGTAAAATATTCAGTTTCCACATTGTAAGAATTATCTACCATTTTAATGTCCCACATCAAGCATAGAGTGTCAAACTTGTAAAATGGGAATAAAAAAAGGTCAATGCATAGAAGCACAAGAAACTCTGTGATAAAGTTAAAAGCAATGTTTCTAACTATTCTTCAAATAGGTGGTAATCTCAGGTGAGCGGTTTAAGGGCCATTATGGCCCTCTTGTTTAAATTGTCTCAAGTATGAACAAGCACCTTTAAATCACACTGATAACATAAAGGAAGTTTTTTTAGTGAGGGGATTTCTACTACGTCGAACGATATATGGGAAGTGTTAAGGCAGGTCTAGAGTGAATTTAACTTAGATGTATTTGTTGGAAACATTTGATCGTCACAGATACCCGCAATTCGTGTTCATTAATATTCACGGCATAAGGTAAGCATTGCTTTAATCTTAGTGGTGTCCTTGATTTATAGTAAATCTAGCGTTTTCATTTAAATAGTTTCGATTCTTAAACCCAGATGAAATATCGTCTGGAGACAGCAAACTCTTTAAGCGTTTTGTGATTATTCGACATTCAAGAATTCCAACTCAGAAATCCCAATCTAGATGTCGAAGCCTGAAGCCTGGGTTGTCTTATTGCAGGTGAAACGCAAATCGATTCGCGCCGCCATTAAGAACGTGTCCACACTCGTTATCTGGGTTGTTAACATACACTGGCGTTGTCAGTGCGTTCGATAACTGCCATACGAAATAATTGATATAGAAATACGTAGGAAAGAAAGAAAATCCTTTGGTTTTAACTTTTTTTAACGTGTGCTACTCTTTGCTCGTAATTTAATTGTCATCTTGTTGTTATTGTGGTTTTTGGAGTATTTAAAAGCAGAGACTTCAACGTTAGGTGTCTTGACGTAAAATGTTAGACGTTAAAGCAGACGACAGACGAATAAATAAAATATTTGTGTACATGTTTGTAAATAAAGAATTTGATATGGGCTTGTCGCATGTAAAGCCTACTTTACCCTTAACTTTTTTCAAATGTAAACTTGTTGTATTTGCTGAGTGTTTTTTCTTTTTTCAAGTGGAGACTGACACTGATTGGAAATTGCATTCCTCGACAGACAGGCGATAAAAATATCTTTCTATCTGTACCCGAAACAAAGGGAAGTATTGGATATTCTTTGTTAAGAACGAATAAATGAACGAATGAAAGAAAAGATGAATAAATGAATGAATAAGTAAACGAATGATTTAATAAATAAATGAATAAATAATGAATGAATTAATGAATAAATAATTAATTAATTGAAAAAGTGAATAAATAATAGAGCAATAGCGCCTCACAGTACTTTGATGGTGAAACTTTTTCTTAACATAGTCGCAAGGTTGTTCTTGGACGCAACCCACACAGCATCATGTGAGTGTCGACCCATTTCGTGATCTTGATATCAAACACTCTTGCCCATGTTGTTGATTTTGCAAGACGGAGATTATTGTTTATCCCGTTACATGGTGCAAAAGGTGACGTGAAAAGGGGTGCCGTGAAAACTAAGTGATTCACGGTTACTTGACACGTGATCTCCCTCATTTGCATATGGTCAAGCGACGCATGAGCCAGCCCATTGGAGTTAAAACATATATGGTGTAAAACGTTACTGTTGGTCCATCTAATGTTTCCAGTTACAAATCACCATTGGATGATAACTAAATTTGAAGAAATCGTAGGTTTTACTCGGAACTATAGAATGCCTTGTGACGTCATATCACATGACGTCACACATGACATCACGATTTGTTTCGTGACTAGTAGCTCATGCTTATGCTCGCTTACTTATTTGCGTTAAATATAAATCTGTTTTCTCTGTTGTTTCGTTGAAATTGGTTGTTCGAAAGATATGTAACGGGATAAACAGTCAGAATAATAGGTTAGTGCCGTTAATGGGTTAAGTTTTCGGGCTCGGCTTCGGCATTTATTGGATTCGTCTTCCGCTCACCCAATAAATTCCTACGCCTTGCCCGAAAAACCTAACCCATTAACGTCACTAACCTATTATTCTCTATTTACAAAATAAACCGTTTAAACACTTTACTTTATTTACAAAATCTGTGTGCCATAACTTTACCGAACGGGTATGAACAGTGTTGAAAAGCGTACATATAACCCAGCTAAATAAACTTTAAAGATATGTGTTGTCATTTTTCTGATAGACGTCATTTTATTTTTAAGATTAAATCCCATTATTCGAGATGGTAATTTAAAGGGAACATTAGGTAAACCCCCTTTAAACCAAGGTGAAAATAAAAGAGGAAGTAAATTATTTCGGGGATTTTTACCGTGTCATACGACTCAATAGTTTGGAGTGTATTTTTCCATTAAATTTTCCACTAATTACGTGATTGGAGACATTGTTTTCGTCGCAAATATTTCTGATTATTTCTGACATATTTCTCTAAAGCATTCAAGACATAAGGTAAGCCTTGATTTAGTTACTATTAACGATTACTTTTGTGGTAAAATAGACCTAAACCTTATCAGATAAATTGGAAATAATAACTTTCCCAACAAATATGGCGCCTTATTTCATTTCATGTTCCATACACTCGATGTGATGTTTTAACCGCCGTTATATACTTTAATACTGCTGAAAACGATGTAAAACATCCAATCAAATTAACCAACCAAGCCCCTTAGTGTTTTCTAAAAATGGTCTGATTTATGTGTGTTCAAGCGAGGTTAATAATTAAGAAGGGTTAACAGCCTAACCAGCCATTCCTGAGATGTTCAAATGTGATGGTTTAATAATTAGTCAAACTAATTTGACGAGATAGGAAAATATTGAGAAATGTTTGTATCGGGCAATTTCTCCCGTCACGTTAAACTTTCGAACGATTCATTTAATGGTGGACAAACGCGACAAAAAAATTGTCGCACCGTTTGAAGACCCACATTTCCAATGTTTTTAAAAATTGTCAAAAGGCCATTTGTGCTTTTAATCCGAATATTAGAATAGAAAAAGTCCGACATTATTTGGATCGTTCAAAATTTCGACGTTAAATTGCCCCCATCAGAAAATAGAAAGCAATCTTCACGTCAAATCTTTTTGACTAGTCTTATAATCTAAATGCCTGGGTTGTTTAACTGCACTGAAAATCGATTCGCGCTTCCATTAACGACATGTAAACCCTTGTTATTTTTGGTTGTTGATAAATATTGGCGTTGTTATGGCCTACGTCACAGACTGTGCCTCAAACTTAAAGACGTTAACCCATTATCCAATAAACAAATGTATGCCCGGTTCAAATTGAAGGCAAGAGCAGACGATAAATCAAACACGAGAAAGAATAGGGGACTACACTTAATTATAGGAATCAACAGCAGACGAAAACAAAAACAAAATAAAATATTTATCAGCTTTTAAAGTTATATTTAACAGAGTAGTAATTGACTTATTAAGATTTCATTATAATTGATATGTATTGAAGTAGTACGTTCGTCAGACGACTTTGTCGCTCTGACAAGCAGGCGGATTAAGCATTTTGGGACGATATACTTATTGTTCTAAAACATCATTAATCACAGCGATTTCGAGTGTCTCTAGAAGCAGATGAATCAAAGAGGGTAGCCTGGAGCCTAGCCTGGAGTCCTGGCCCATGTTTACCCGCACTCCTAGTTCGCGGTATACGAACGGGCCAGGATCCAGGCTGCCTGGAGCCTTGCCCGTTCGAAAACCGCGAACTAGGGTATGCATGGGCCAGGCCTCCAGGCTACAAAGAGAGTTGTTATGCGTTAAATGATTAAACCACATTGTTTAAATCTGTTTTTGTACTGAAGTTGGTTGTTTTGAGGGTTGTGTTGTATTATAAGTGAAAGATTGAATATTGCACCATGTGGCTTACATGTGTTTGAAAAGTGTAATTCCAGACAAGCTAGCCTAGCCAACAATATTATCCCGGACAAGGTAGCCAAGCCGTCAATGTTATCCTGGACAAGCTATCTTAGCCGACACAGTTATTCCGGACAAGCTAGCTTAGCCAACAATGTTATCACGGACAAGCTAGATTAGCTGACAATGTTATCAAGGACAAGCTAGCATAGCCAACAATGTTATCACGGACAAGCTAGCTTAGCCAACAATGTTATCACGGCTAAGCTAGCTTAGCCGACAATGCAATCGCGAACGACTCTTTGGCTCACAGGGATAGTTGTTCTTGATGATTGATACCATGTGTGGCTTTAATTATAGCAACGGGAAACTTGGTATGTAAACTGTTGTGATAAAAGTAAACATTGAACGTCATGAACAATTTCTTTTTTTCGGCACATTGTTTTCTCTAATCATCTGCTAAAGGTGCGTTAAACGGAGTAAAATGAACAATTGAGATTACGTATTTGATGCAGATGTGTTGAATTGCCATTCATATAATGCGTCCGTCAGACGACTTTGTTGTTTCTACATGTAGTCGACTTTATCAAGTTGTAAGTGGAAATATAGTTAATAGGGTAGGAAAGTTAAATCATTGTTATCGTATATCTTTTTGGTATCCATCAAGAAACAATATATGTACATTACAAACATGCACAATGGAGCTTTCAAGCATTTCTTTGTGTCAGACAAATAGGAATGGGAGATATTTCATATATACGTATTTGTTACAACAGTTCTGATGTCTTAAAGTAAACACATACACGGTGGAGCTTTCACGCATGTCTTTGTGTCAGACAAATAGGAATGGAAGATATTTCATGCATACTTCTTTGTTACAACAGTTTTGGTGTCTGAAATACAAGCACGCTATATTGAAAGGAACTTTATCGAATGTTTTTTTCATGTTTGTATCATAGTTTGAAAAAGAAATAAATAACTTTGATATTTGGTGCTTACGAGGTTCCATTACAATGCTATATTTGTATGATCTTAATATAAAATTTCCCATTCAAGATATTGACAAACATTTATTCAATCTCTGCAAAGTTTATATTCTTCTAAATATCTTTACGATGTATAGTTATTAGTATAGGCCTACTTAAAAATGCGCTGTTGTTTTTTTTCCCTGTAAACAATCAAATATTTCATAGTCAAGTTATAAACAGACCATCTTCCATCTTTGCGATGTTTCTTTACTTACTTTGAATATTTTTTTACATGTATAGATATTGCTTATATACCTTTTTTTCAACAATAACGACATTGAGGGAATCTATTTATTGAGGAACAAGTCCTCGCTTCCCTCTATGGTTTTCCTTACTGCATGTTTGAAATAAGAAAGATTATCCATAGGCCTGCTTATTAGATTTCAAGTGCCGGTAATTCTTTTTTCGTTTCAGACCGCGACCCTTTTAGTATAACTCCACCATGGCGAGCGGGTCCCGATCTATAAACAAGGGATCGGACCAGCTGTTTGACCATAATTGTGACGTCTGCCTGACTCAGGGTATTACATCAGAGGGGATTTCCTACTGTACTGTATGCAACGAGTACCTATGTCAGACATGTGAACGTTCACACAAAGGCTCAAATGCAAGCAAGGGTCACCGACTCCTGACCGGAAGTGCTGTCCCATCCGGATCCATACAGAGAAAGCAAGTTCCCCCTATCATGCTATGTGATACACACAAAACGTCGATTTTTGAATTTATCTGTGAAGACCATGAACAGGTTATTTGTAAAGTCTGTAAAATGACCAACCATGCAAAATGTCGAACAGTCGATGTGAGCCGTCAAGTGAAGAAGGAGAAATCAAGTATCGACAACTCGTTAAAGACTGCTATGAAAGATCTGTCCGATATAACAGACAAATTCAACAGCCTTCAAACAAGTAGACAAGCCGACAAGACGTCCATCAAGGGACACATCCAGACATGCCTGAATGATTTGCAGAAAATACGTAAAGACATAAACGACAAGTTCGACAAGCTAGAACAAAGTATGACTGTGAAAATTCGAGAGCACGGAAACCAAATATCAAGAGAAATAGATGACCACGATGCATTGTTAAAGAAGATTTTATTTCAAATCGGAGATCTGAACAAATCCCTAATCGAATGTCAAAAATTGCAAGAAGATGACGTCATGTTTGTTGGTATGAAAAAGGCCTCCTTACAAAACGAGGAATTTGAGAAGATTTTGACCCATATACAGGATGACATTTCTCCGATAGATATTCGACTAGAACCCAACGAAATACTGACAGACGTGATCGACAAGTTACACTCGTTAGGGACCCTTGTTACCTGCCAACAGGCCGTGCACAGTAGATCCGCCCCGACATCGGTACCGAACAAGGCCGGATTGGAAAAACAGACCGGCCACAGTAGATCAGCCCCGGTACCGAACAAGGCTGGGTTAGATAAACAGGTGAGTGACAGTAGATCAGCCCCGGTACTGAACAAGGCTGGATTAGGTAAACAGGTGAGCGACAGGAGGTCCTCCCCGAAGTCGCTACTGAATATAGAAGTTACAGGTCAAAGTACAAAGATAGATCTGAAGTTAGACTATTCACGGGATTGTGTATTTATGGGTTACGGACATCTCGTCGTCGCGTTTTATGACGGTCTGAAGCTGTATGATAAAGACTATCGGTATAAATCCGAGTTACACATAACGTCGTGTGACGTGGCTGTTATCGATGACTATAACATCATATTGACACAGTGTTCCTACAAACAGCTCCAGTATGTACGGGTACTACCCGACATGAAGGTGGTGAAGACCGTGAAGATGGATAGAGTGTGTTGGGGTGTAGATGTGTGTGGAGACAAGCTGTACGTGACGTGTCATGATCCCGGTAATGGTGAGGTCCAGGTTCTTACCATGGACGGTAAAGTACTTGGGAGGTTAGGTGTGGATAATGGTAGATATATGTTTACTGAGCCTTACGATGTTAAAGTAAGTAAGACCGGAGACAAAGTGTTTGTATCTGACTTTTATACTAACACCATCACCTGTCTGAGTACACAAGGCCAGACCCTGTACAAGTACACCGACACAGACCTGAAGAACCCACGCGGAATGTATGTGGACGAGACAGACAACCTCCTCGTATGTGGAGGGAAGTCTCACAATATACACGTGGTCCGACACGACGGGAAACGTGGCAGGATACTCCTGTCACAGACAGACGGGATACAGAACCCATGGGCCATATCATACAGACCGCGCGATGGGTGTCTGGCTGTTGTACAGAATCTGCCATCACGGTTATTGACATTTTCAACAAAAATCTGATAATCACAGTTCCTTTGGATAGGCCTGTGTATGAAGTCACTTCATCACGGTTATTTGTAACGATTCCGATCATAAAGAGCGAGCGATGGGTATCTGGCTGTTGCTATGGGTGATTTACTGAAGTCATGATTGTTAACCTTAACAACCAGAATTAAATAACCCCTGTGTGTGTGTGGGGTGTGAGTGGGTGTGCTCTGGTATCAATCGTATCTACTCGGCAATCCCCGTAACAAGTCGGCAGATATACCTCGTCATTCGGAACACCTCGGCCATTTCTTAAAATATCTACCGACTTGTTACGGGGATTGCCGAGTAGATACGATTGTTGTATGATTGGAAAGAATAATGTGAAGTTCCATTGTAGAATAACATTAGCATGAGTAGGTGTCTTGATTGACACCATATGACAGAAAAACAGTTGAAAATGCTGATAATCCCGAAAGAATCCAAATGTTAATGGATTTGTTTTTGTTTTTTAAACTAGTTATTAATTGTGTGCTTATGTAACCATTAAAGTTGATAAGATTATTGAAATATTCTTGTTATTTATTAATTTTATTATTATCATTATTATCATCATAATAATTATTATCATCATAATAATTATGATTATCATCATCATCATCATCATCATCATCATCATCATCATCATCATCATCATCATCATCATCATCATCATCATCATCATCATCATCATCATCATCATCATCATCATCATCATCATCATCATCATCATCATCATCATCATCATCATCATCATCATCATCATCATCATCATCATCATCATCGTCATCATCATCATCATCATCATCATCATCATCATCATCATCATCATCATCATCATCATCATCATCATCATCATCATCATCATCATCATCATCATCATCATCATCATCATCATCATCATCATCATCATCATTATTATCATCATCATCATCGTCATTATTATCATTATTATTATTATCATTATCATTATCATCATCATTATTATTATTATTATTATCATTATTATTATTGTTATTATTATTATTGTTATTGTTATTATTGTTTATTGTTATTATTATTGTTATTATTATTATTACTATTATTTCGTTGAATTAGTAAAATTTTATATTACTGCACCTGCAGCGGTTAACCCTAAACCCTGCGATGAATTTGACATGACACAAGTAGAAAATGCTTGAAATGAGCAAAGGAATGAGCACTGTCTTTCAGAATTCTGCAGCTGTCCTGTTGTCGCTCCAGATTTGAACAATTGCTTCCAAGAATTCAGATTACATCATATCTTATAATTGGGTCCGAGTTTATAAAGTTGTTGGCCTCTTGGACTTGAGACGGGAGGGACCTCCCCGGTTCGATTCCCGCTTGAGAGCCCTTGGACAAGACACCTTTCCCTACCCTTGTAAGGGGAGATTAAACACCCGTACGAATAATTAGGCCTACATATGTGAGCGGTGCATTAATGGAAAAGGTTACCCCAAAAAAGGTAGTCTCGAATTCGGCTTCTGTCTGTTTTGTTGAAGACGACCAGGGTCTACTGAAAAGCAAGATCCATTCCGATCAGGGAAAACCGATTGGCACACACAGTCACTGATCGGTTGCGATGTTTTTATATCTAATGATACATAACTATAAACGTAGTACACAATAACGCATAAGAGTGGTGACTGTATATAAATGGATCAGAGCAAGAATAGAGAGACAGTCTGTGAATTTGCTTCATGTCTGTAAGCCACCACATCGGTAGGAGAGCCTGCGTGAAATACGCTGTCGTTCACGGGTCGGTTTTCACATCCGTCTATCTGTCATAGTATTATGAAGTCAGTCCTCTATATACACATTCCCTTCAGGCTATAACTTTGCATAGGCATTGCTCTTGATTCCAACAAACGTTCTATAAAAGTAACAACACTAAAGGCAAAATATAAACCATAACGGTTTTAATGACTAGTAATAAGACCGGATGGACATGGTTTTGGCAAAACAAACCACGCAAAACATTCGGCACATAGTTCTGTTTGAACAGAACAACGCAGCATCATATATTACCCGTTTTTAGTTTGGCCAGCGTAAATTTGAAACACACGGTCGGCCCCTTTTCAGTTTGGGTAGCGCAAATGTGTCTTAATCAGAACGTCTTCATGTCTGGGCAGTGCAAAGGCAAAACATATGACCTTTTTCAGTTTTGGCAGCGCAAAGGATAAACATTTACGCCCCCCCCCCCCCTGTTTGCGCAGTGTCAATGTGGAACACACTGTCTTTTTTCCTTTTACTAGGCAAAAGTTGAAACCTCAGCCACGTTTCTGTGTCGGCAACGTCAATGTGAAATAATTGACCTTTTTCAGTTTTGGCAGCGCAAAGGATAAACATTTACGCCCCCCCCCCCCCTGTTTGCGCAGTGTCAATGTGGAACACACTGTCTTTTTTCCTTTTACTAGGCAAAAGTTGAAACCTCAGCCACGTTTCTGTGTCGGCAACGTCAATGTGAAATAATTGACCATTTTCAGTTTTCACAGCGCTAAGGTGAAACATGCAGCCAATTTTTGTTTAGTAAGCGATGATGTGAAAGATACAGCCATTTTTCGAGTATGACCAATGCAAAAGTGAAAAATATGTGGCCCCTTTTCAGTTTAGGCAGCAAAGAGATGAAATATGGCCCCTTTTCAGTTTATGCAGCGCATAGATGAAATAAATGGCGCCTTTTCAGTATGGGCAGCGCAAAGATGAAATATAAGGCCCATTTTCAGTTTGGGCAGCGTAGAGATGACATAAATAGTCCCTTTTCTGTTTGGGCAGCGTAAAGATGACATAAATAGTCCCTTTTCTGTTTGGGCAGCGTAAAGTCGAAATATATGGCCCCTTTTCAGTTTATGCAGCGTAGAGATGAAATATATGGCCCATTTTCAGTTTATGCAGCGTAGAGATGAAATATATGGCCCATTTTCAGTTTGGGCAGCGTAAAGGTGACATAAATAGTCCCTTTTCTGTCTGGGCAGCGCAAAGATGAAATATATGGCCCCTTTTCAGTTTATGCAGCGTAGAGATGAAATATATGGCCCATTTTCAGTTTGGGCAGCGTAAAGGTGACATAAATAGTCCCTTTTCTGTTTGGGCAGCGTAAAGATGAAATATATGGCCCCTTTTCAGTTTATGCAGCGTAGAGATGAAATATATGGCCCATTTTCAGTTTGGGCAGCGTAAAGGTGACACAAATAGTCTCTTTTCTGTTTGGGCAGCGCAAAGATGAAATATATGGCCCATTTTCAGTTTATGCAGCGCAAAGATGAAATATATGGCCCATTTTCAGTTTGGGCAGCGTAAAGGTGACACAAATAGTCCCTTTTCTGTTTGGGCAGCGTAAATGTGACACAAATAGTCCCTTTTCTGTTTGGGCAGCGTAAATGTGACACAAATAGTCTCTTTTTATGTTTGGGCAGCGCAAAGATGAAATATATGGCCAATTTTCAGTTTATGCAGCGCAAAGATGAAATATATGGCCCATTTTCAGTTTGGGCAGCGTAAAGGTGACACAAATAGTCCCTTTTCTGTTTGAGCAGCGTAAATGTGACACAAATAGTCCCTTTTCTGTTTGGGCAGCGTAAAGATGACACGCATGGTCCATTTTCTGTTTGCGCATCACAAAGATGAAACGTACAGCGTCTTCAAGCGTTTCTTCTACGATATAAATATCTCGTATGAATATCCAAAAAATGAGGACGAACGTGATTAGACTGTTAGTTCTAGAGCTAACTTTAACTTTAACTTTAATTACGTACTAAGACCACCGGCCCATATACAATAAAGAATACATAATATGCAGTTACAAAATGACATGGAATGACAATATGTATACAATTATAACGTTACAAAGTGACATAAAATAACATGGTACAAAACAAAGGAAAATGAGCTATGCATCAACCAACACATATACACCAAAATAAGTATAGATCCAGTAATAGAAGTAGGAAAATAAAGGTTAGGCTATTTATCACCTTTGTAGAAGAGAGTCTCGTTAACCATTGCATGATAGATAAACATTGCTAAACGGCTAATGATAATTTCATTCTTACAAGATAAAAAGACTGTAGAACTTATAGATAGTTGGTGAAGTTTAGTATTTTTCTGGTATGTACAGTGTACGTAGATCGTTGTATATGGTACAAGTGAAAAGAAAAGGATATTCATCTTCTATCTGATCATAGAAGGGACACATTCTCAGTTCTCGCGGTAAAGCCATTTGTCTACCTTTCTCTATCATTAAAGCATGGGCAGATGTTCAGAAGGATGAAAGACTCGTCCTAAACTTTATAATGTCGACACAGTTTAAAAAAAATTCAGGTGACAGCTAAGCTGATGGGAAGTCCAGATTTCTGGTCTCGAAGGCTAAATTGCTTTATTGACTGACACCGATAAATGACCAAATGTTGACAAAGACTTCGTTCACTGATCATAATTGAGACTGAATGTGGGTTAACTCGGTCTTGTGCTGGTCCAGACGGGGCTGGCTTGGCCTGGTTAACTCGGTCTTGTGCTGGTCCAGACGGGGATAGCTTGGACTGGTTAACTCGGTCTTGTGCTGGTCCAGACGGGGTTAGCTTGGCCTGGTTAACTCGGTCTTGTGCTGGTCCAGACGGGTTAAGCTTGACCTGGTTAACTCGGTCTTGTGCTGGTCCAGACGGGGTTAGCTTGGCCTGGTTAACTCGGTCTTGTGCTGGTCCAGACGGGGTTAGCTTGGCCTGGTTAACTCGGTCTTGTGCTGGTCCAGACGGGGCTAGCTTGTTGGCCTGGTTAACTCGGTCTTGTGCTGGTCCAGACGGGGTAAGCTTGGCCTGGTTAACTCGGTCTTGTGCTGATCCAGACGGGGTTAGCTTGGCCTGGTTAACTCGGTCTTGTGCTGGTCCAGACGGGGTAAGCTTGGCCTGGTTAACTCGGTCTTGTGCTGGTCCAGACGAGGTTAGCTTGGCCTGGTTGACTCGGTCTTGTGCTGGTCCAGACGGGGTTAGCTTGGCCTGGTTAACTCGGTCTTGTGCTGGTCCAGACGGGGTTAGCTTGGCCTGGTTAACTCGGTCTTGTGCTGGTCCAGACGGGGTTAGCTTGGCCTGGTTAACTCGGTCTGCTACATTAGTATTATAGCACTATATAGTCAAGTCAAGACAAAATTATTTTATCGGCGAAAAACAATTGTAGTACTGTAGGAGCCTAATACGCATATATTAAAAGTTTTAATTTGGCAGTGTATTTATTTAAAAATCTTTAATATCATGCAGTTTTCCCAAAAACTTCAAAGTCACACCAGCTTTTTGGTTTCCCAATAATGAATTCAGCAATTCCATCGATACAATTTCCCAGAATTAGCAGGCCTGTGCCTCTAGAAGTAATGTTACTACCGTGTCGGTGGCCAACAGATATCAGCCACAAGACGTTACCACATCCTATCTACTGCGCCTCTACCTAATTTAAGCAATACAAAAGCCCTGAATCTGCGGCATTCTAAAGTTCAATCACACTTTGTATTGATCAAAAATAAATTGCTTAAGCAACATGCGTTTTCTTTTTTGTACTCTCTTCTGCTATGAATGTTAGCTATAGAATTAACAAACTGTGCGATTTAAAATTATACTTAAATAGCAGTTTGAATTGCACCGGCCGAGTCAACCCACTGCCGAGTGAACCCACGGGCTGAGTTGGAAACAGGCCAAGTCAACCCTAGACTCAATCGGAACTACTCGGGCATTTCCGTGAGCTATGAAATAAACATTGGAACTAAGTGTAGGGTTACAATTTTTCGGGTAAATCGGCCTCCGGCGTCTATCACATTTTCTAAGTGTGCACGTTAAGTAGTTCAATGTGTATGGAAGTGTTTGACATTCTTTTAAATTGTAACGTTCGTTGAACGTTTATGCAAATTAGGAACCTCATACATTATTTGAGAGAACATATGCTGGTATATACATAGACAACACAACCGCTCAGTGAACGACAGTGTTTTTCACTGAACGAATGTGTTAGGTCTCTTTGAGAGGTTGATTTGCTCGGTTCGTTACATTGGTGCAGCGGTGGGATTAAGACTTCTCCTTCTATTGGAGTTGCCTTCCCCACGTGTTTCCCAAGGACCAAGACTCGGGACGAGTCTTCTCGGAAATAGGAGTTATGTAACGTTCGTTGAACGTTTATGCAAATTAGGAACCGTTTACATTGTTTGAAAGAACATGCTGGTGTATATATATATATATACATATACACAACACAACCGCTCAGTGAACGACAGTGTTTTTCATTGATCGGATGCGTTTGGTCTTTGAGAGGTTTATTTGCTCGGTTCGTTCAGAGACATAGATAACATGTTATCTATGTCTCTGGTTCGTTACAAAATCATTTTTTTATCAGTAGCTCATACGAAATGGCGAAATTGTTGTTGTGACATGTATAGTTGCTTCCTCAATCAAATTTAACGACTTTTTAGATCTATTTAAAAAAAGAAAGAAAGTAAAGTGACGTCATTGTCGTGGGAAACAATATATCGTCATCCCTATTATTTCAGAGGTGTTTTCATTGGATAAACCCGATGTGTTCAGATTGGGGTAGGCCTACGAGGAAACGAGAAAACGAAAATGCGGAAAAAACCGAAATCAAACAGATACAGAAGAAATAAATCGTTATTAATTGAACTGTAATAACATAATTATGTAAACGTACAAACAAACAGAGATACTGTTCAAGTATTGTGTTCCTGATCAAAGTCAATCTCTACCAGAGTAAATTAGTTCCCGCTACGCTCCCACATTTAGTATCCGGGGGACGATAACTCTGCATGGGAGATTGGATCAAAGTATGAAATAAAAAGGCTGTTCGAAAGTGATACTGAAAATGACTTTCACTCGAGTTAACTGCCCGAATAGCTCAAATACAAAATGGAGTTTGTTGGAAGAAAAGTGAAAATAAATCTAAACGATAGCTCCATATATGATGGCTATCTACATTCAGTGGACTCTGCGTTAGGAAAACTAACTCTAGAAAAAGGTTTGTATCATGTTTATTTATTGTACTCCGGTGATATTGATAGCCGTAAACGAAAACTCACTTAAACGTTGACCCAAAGAGTTGCATGCGGTCCGAACTCGAAACGTACCCAGATGCTTTCGTAGATTTACAGTCGTTTCCCCGAACGACCGTTTCCCCGCAGTTGATTTATATAGTAATCGAGGAGTCGTTTCCCCGCAATCATGTTATATAGTATTTATTATATATACTGCTTAATCAGACATCATTAACTAGATACGATGTCTCAGTCAACTCGACAGTTCCGACTGTCGGATCATCTTATGTTTGTTCTCAAATTTCTATGAATGCAAAGAAACTATGGCCTTAAATACTTAAGTATCATTTAGCATATTCATTAAGCTGTTGATAAAACAAAGATGACATTTCCACTACTGTTCAAGCGATCACAATCAATTTGGAACAATCATTTTGGAACGGTTAATTAAGAACAAGACAAGTCACCGGAAGTTGACCTAATTTCAATGATATGTTTTTCTCGGCGAATGTCGATCATTTAAACAAAATGTACACTTAAAATTGACGTCATTCGTAAGAAAAAATATAAAAGAATGTAGTCATGTGAAAATTTCACGCTAAAACAGGCCTGGGATTAAATATTTGTATGTTGAATGAAGTCAGGGGAACTCGACAGTTTTGGATCACCTGTTTGGTACTAATAGACACTACAGGGGTTTTCTCAACATTACTTCCGGTCATTCTCTTACACTCATAAAAGGAAAAAGTCAAGTGATTCATTAAAGAGAAATTGTACAAGGCATGTCTTAGATGAAAACTAAGTATTAATTGCTGATATTTTTTTTCTGTTTTGATTGTTTCTTTGCTAAGTTAACTCTTTTTACAATAAATGATATGATAATTAGCGTGATTCGGAACTGTCACATTTGATCCGAAACTGTCGCGATGACCCCGATATTGTTTTCTTCAAAAACTGAAAAATGGTAAATAAAATCGGCAAATCATTGGTTTAAATGAACAGAGGATGTTTTTTCCGTTTAATTCATATGTTCATTTCTACAGGAAATGGGTTAGTACAAGGAAAAACGATCTTTTATTTATTAGTGATCCGGAACTGTCGAGTTGACTGTAACGTCTTGTGGCTGATGTCTGGTTGCCACCGACGTTACGATTCCACGCTCATCACTTGTTGGAGCAAAATCAATTTCAACAACCACATGATAGATAACCTCTTTATGATAACCCTAGCATAGTATTGTCTAAAATATCAAATCAAACAGCTTGATAGAAGCTAAAATTTCTTAATTAAGTTATATTTCTTAATTGTTGGTGAAATTTAGAAAGAAACAAACAGTTAGTGGCCATTTTGATTTTTTCGCAACTTCTTGCACTTTCTGCTTTAAAAATATGGTAATTACCCACTGAATATGAAGGGCTCATCCAATGAAAACACATGTTTTTACCCGCCTTTTTTACAACCTTAATACAACTTCCAATATAGGTTAAGCTCCGCCCAATTTGATCCAATTTGGTTGTCAATTGTTGCAGGATAGTCCAGGATATCCAAATGAAAACCGGAAGTGGTGGATTTGAGAAATGAAATGTATAAAGATACGAAAAATGCTTCTATTCTCTTAAAATAATGGAAAAATATTAACTTTTGGACTCGGAAGTATGAGATTATATGCATATGTTTAATCAGGTGAAGTTTGGTTGCATTTAATTGCCCCATTTTCAAATTATCGTAGCGGTTGTAATACACAACCAGCCTGCTCCAAAGAGGTAAGAGGGCGGATTTACTACCGTGTCCCAGACAGACACGGTAGTAACATTACTTCTAATCATTAACGTACATAAGTGGTACCGAAAGATGTGTTTCGTGTTTGTGACACATAATTACGCTAGATGTCATATTAATAACTAGGATGCTTATTTGATTAGTCGGCATATTAAAACATATAAAGGGATTATTTTAATTAATATCTATCTTGAAAAGAAAAAAACCCACAAATGAATGGTGTTAAATTCTTAATCAGACACTGTTGTTTGTTGAAACCTAATTAACTTAATTCAGAGCTCACGCTGTCGGTCGCCAAATGCGCCAAATGCGCCAAATGCGAATATTATTTCATTCTGGCGAAAGATTTCCCGATTTGGCGAATTTGCTTGGCGCATGTTTTTTTCATTCAACTTTACCATATTTCCACCTGTCCGGACATTACAGACAGTTATATCTTTTGACACACTTGACAGTATCTCCGAAAACCTCAAATTACTCCATTAATTGTTATCCCTGTGTCAAACAATGCCTGAGGCATGTATTAATCGGGTCTTTATTATGTGTAAACAACTTGACACACTTGATTGGTAGACTCGATGCGGTTGTTCCACGAAAACCGATTACTATTTACCGCTTTCCGTCCAGTGTTTTATGATTCATGGTAGATGCGAGAATTTAAAGAGGGTTAATTTGTAAAGTATTTTGATATTGACAGTTCGCTTCCTTCGTTTATGCAATGGTACTATTCAAATTTCGATCCCCTATTATCAATCATTCAAATCATCATACCGGAGTCTTGACGAGAGTAAAAACAAATAGACCTAAGATCATGTTTACTTTCCATTTATCTATCGGACATTTCTAAAATAAATAACAAAACTGAGAATTCAGAAATGTATAGTCTTCAATATGATTTGATGTTATCTGAGATAAAAGATTCATTTTGATTTTGTCACTCAAAGCGTAGCCTTTAGTTATACCGTCTTTGGTTTAAATTTGTTTCAGAAGTGGAAGGGGAATGTCTTGGCTTTTTTTTTTTTTAACATAATATTTTTATTGGCATAACACATTACATATTTATGACATTACAATTTTAATAAAAATGGTGAAACATAACAAACAGAAATAATTTACCAACAGGATTTAACACATATGTACATACAGTTGTATAACATGAAACATGTTTGAAATAAAGAAATTTTAATTGGTGCCATTTGCTCAGAATTTGACTCCTACTTCTTTAATTTGGCTCCTATTTTTGTCATTTGGCGAATGTGCTGGCGCAGACTTATTTCGAGCCAGGGTGAGCCTTGTAATTGTTATATTAATATTTAGCAGTTTAGTTTGATCATCGTAAGATATATACTATATATAAAATGATTGCAGGGAAACGACTCCTCAATTACTAAATATAAATCAACTGCGGGGAAACGGTTGTTTGGGGAAACGACCGTCACCCCTTTCGTACATTGGCATTTCAGAAACCCTCCTTCTTCCAGTGATGTGCATGACTGCAACCAAACTCCTCACAGTGATCTCCCTTTATGGGGATGATCACTGCCATCATAAATGTCACGTGACCACCTACTTAGAAACGAAAATGCCATAACAAGATGGCGGCAAAACTAAAACATTGTAATCCATTAGTGCTTTATTTATAAACAAAACCAATTTGTTTTCAACTTAACTGGTCAGAAATCAATACAAGATATTGTTACTTAATTAACTAAGATATCCGGTAATCTCTTAACAAAACAGCATCATTTGAATTTCATCCAAATCTGGATGAAAAATCTTGTGGTGGCAGTGGTCGATGCAGCGTAGCAAGGGGAGATCACTGTAAGGAGTTTGGACTGCAACAAGACAGATAAAGTTTAATGCTTTAACATTATAAGATTAGGATTATGAATTTCCTTATGGAGATAAAGGAAACAAGTAACACTCTGTTGAAATCTTAGTTTTCATAGGAACCTTTCTTCATTTTGGATATTCATCCAAGGAGCAAAATTGTGATTAACTTATATTGTTGTGCAGGGATGGCGAAATCGGATATTCATTTACTTGTCATCAAATGCTTAAACTTTTTCTGCACCTGTCCATGTGATGATTATACAGTAGATTTCAGTAAAAATTCACAAGTTTGTCAGTTAAGGCTTTGGAACAAGCTTTGCAATACTAAAATATGGTTTTTCCACCGCTGTTTGCGAGAACTTTTTTCACAGTGATTTACAATTGATATGATTAAACATTCGTTATATATCTGCCTTAGTCAAAATAATTCGACTGAAGATTTCTTTTTATTTTCTGATGGGGCAATCTAAAATCGAAATTTCTAACAATTATCCAAATATCGGATTTTTTTATTCTAATTTTTCGGATTCAAAGCACAAATGGCCATTCAGAGTCAATTGATATGACAAGATATGTTAAATAAACTTATATACCACCAAACAATGGCATCAATTACCGTTAAACAATTAAAAAAACGCTTAATATGATTTCCCATTTCAGTGGGCACACGCAGAAAAAAATTATCGAAAGCAAAAATTGTCAACTAACATTAATTAAACCGTTCTTACAAAGTGAATATGCGAAATACAGACATGTTTAGTGCATTGATTGATTAAAAATGTATTAATTCACAACTTTGAGTGAAATAATTCGATAATTTCAAATAACGATGGAAATATCGGTCTTCAAACAATTCGTCAAAACTTTTGTCGCAAGTGGCTACCAGTAAATGAATGGTTCGAAAGTTTGACGTGACGGGATATATTGCCCGATACAAAGATTTCTCAATATTTTCCGATCGCGTCAAATTAGTTTGACTATTTCTGCCTATGAATTTTTTAATTTAATAAGTGTTTTGGTGGAAGTCATGTAGACTAAAGTAAGGGTAGTGATGTTTACTTAACTGATTTTTTGTTGTCTTGAAATGTTTTCCAGTTGTTTGTACAGATGAAGACGGAGAGAAAACAAAATTGTATGGACTTCAAAATATATTCAACCATGAAATCACGTCCAGTAAGTACCAAGTCTTACCTTTGCATAAAGATATAAAAATCTATTCCACTTCCTTTCTTTCATTAGATTAAAAGCAAATTATGTCCCCTTTTATTCTTAAAAGATCTTGGTTAAAGTTTTGCATCCAACTTCATATTTCAGACAGAAATTATTGTTCACTGGCCTTTATAAATCTCCAATCTTGATGGAACTGCTGAGAATGATGACAGCGAAAAATATGGCATCTGCGAGTACGTAAAATAGTCCCTCATTAATAAGTTCAAACTATTTAATTGGTTTTTGATTATCCTTGCTGTCCATCTTTACAGTTTTTGTGGGAGAAGATGTCATCAAGTCAAGAAGCACTGAACCAGTGATTGATGCAACAAAGAATGGGTGAGATATTTTATTGCATATTCAGTGGTGAAGATAACTTTATCATCATCATTAGTGGCAAATTTTTATATCTTCAAATGCAGATTTTCCAAAAAAAGCAAAACAGATGGACAAAACCGGTTTTGTTGGTTCTCACTGGAATCTTCTCGTCATGTATACCGATTCTGATGGGTACCAACAATAAAGTGTTTAGATTAGTAATGAAGAAGTTAGCTAGGGGGATACACCTTTTATCTGAATCTCTAAGTACCCACAATATAGTGTTTAGAGAAGCAATAAACAAGTTACCCAGGTGGATACGCATCTAATCTGATTCTCTGCATGTAGTTTTCATATTTATTTATTGATTGAAGTCTTTAAACAATACAATCTAAACGAAATCTGTGAATTAATTAGATGAACAATCAATATAGATATAGAGATACTTTCACACCTTAATTTCCAAAGCAATAAGAAATAGAATAAAGATGTCCAGTGTGAACAACTGGAACAATCTACCACAAGAGTGTGTATATAGAGGCACTGTAAATAATTTTAAAGACAATCTGAATGTTGCCTGGAAACAAACCAAGTAAATTCTTTTATGACTTTTAACCATGCATGCTTTAACGGTAAGAAGATGGATGTGAATTGGTCTTTACAAGCTACCAGCTTATTCGTGACCTGATGTCAGAGGTAAATTCAGTACATTTGAATTTTCATAACAAGATAAAAAAGGGGTCCACATTTCAGTTGCTTTGAAAAGAAATTCTTTAAAAGATATGATTGAGATCGAAGGAAACATGGCACTGACATAAAAATTAGACATATGTATTTATCAAACAAAAATGAAATGTATGATCAGTTTGATTAGAATAAGTGTCTGACTCTTAGAGTGATGAAAACAGGGAGTCTTTCTGGCAGCAGTCAGGTTGATGGTTTGTTTGAGTTTAACATCACATCAACAGTATTTTATTTATATTGACATACAACAGGGTTTTCTTTAAGAATTGGAGTAGAAGGCCAGAAGAACTGTTTGGGAGGCTAGGGTGTCCGGGGGCGAATGGGCTGAATATGAATTTTACCTCTTTTTAGGTACCATTGATTTATTTTTGACCATCTGGCAAATTTGAGACGGCTAGAAAAACATTTGAGGCAATCAAATTGGCCAGCAGCCGCCTCTTAAGGAAAACCTTGATACTAGGCTCATTAAAGATGGAAGATTTGAAAGAAAATAGCTTTTTTTGCGTTATATAACAGGCGCCTATAAAAAGGCACCATCCAAATTGGAAATTTATGATATGGTATGATATTTATTGAAAAATAGCTACTGAACGCAAAATTGATTCAGAATGTGTGAACCTTTTCACTACCAGACCTTGTTACTCTCTCCTATACCAAGGGAAAATGTGGAAAAATTGGGAAAAGACTGATTTTACCCCAGTACTGCCTGTAACAGACGCTCAAATGACGTCACTTATTAAAAAAATCGATATCAAGTTTTCAAAATTCACTCTATACCAACCTTCTATACCTTAATGTGTGCCAAGTGCTTCTATACATACAATCATATTACTCTGTTAATACACAGGGGATATGGTATATAAAGTGCTTAAAGGTAGTGAAAAGGTTTATAAATCCAAGTATTAACAGAAGGTATGCAATGGATTACGAAACCATTGGAACACTTTGGGATTTGAATACATACTAATTCATTGTATAGAGGCTCTTAATAATTTGGATTCAAACTATTTTCACTTCCAATGCAATGTTAAGCATGTGTTTGAGATTTTAGGATATCATTTAAGTTAATAATTTATTCAAATCAAAGGTTTTCCCTTGACTTCTTGAGTAATGCTAATTTGGGGGACTTTTGACCCCTTATATATGGAATTGTAAATGGGCCCATATCCAGGAATGGGGGGTGATTTACTACATTGGAAGTCAAGGAAAACTTTTAACAATCTAAGTCTTTTCTATATACTTTCAGGGAGCGATGTGTGTTGAAAAGAAAAATTATAAACCCCCATCTCCAAAGGATTCGTGATATGCATGGGGAAGACGGTGGGTTAGAGAAAACATTTTGAAGAAATTTTAGACCTAAGATTATAAATAAAATGTATAATAATGGCATTTTTTTGCATATATTTCAAGTTACACATGCTTTTGGATGGTTTTCAATTTGACATTGCTCATATTTGAATAAGATTATTTATTGAATTATTTAACGCATATAATGCTGGAACTGACTATATGCTTATGCATACAGGTTAGATCCAGGCCAGCCGCCAAGTAAATTGGCAGCTGGCCTGTGATCAAACCAGTTTGCTTTCCTCATCAAAATAAAGCAGATACTTAAGGTGTTGGAAAGCAAACTAGACAAAAATATTTTTCAGAAAATTACCCATCATTCTAAGGGTTAAGAAATTGAGATAGGACTTGTATGCATCAGTTCTTCAAGGTTGTGACTGGTCAAAACTGAAAGTAACAGCAGACGACTTTGAAGGAGAGATAACAATTGCTTTGGCTTGGTCCATGGACAAATAACCAAAATGGAACCTGCTGGACCCAAACATTGTATCTATTTGCAGGGTTGTCATAAATTTTTGGAGTAAGAGGCCACCTTTTGATTTGAGCAGGCCAATGAAGCAAACATCCAACAAACATTATGTTTTACTAATGACCAACTATCGTATTTTTTTGTTAATTGATCCGACCAAAAAGTAATTTGAAGTTGTCAAATTGGCCGGCAGCCGGGTCTTAATGACAACCCTGTATTAAATTTGCCATTAACGATTATTATTCCTTGAGTTTTCATGTTCGTATCAAAACCATCAGTAATGAATTATAATTCAATTCTTTATTAGCAATCATCGACAAAATTTGTCCATGGCCATTTACAATAACATAGAATATGGCTTAGACAAAAAAAAAAAAGATGATCAACAAACATTGAGCACAATATACAAAAAAATGAAATTTCAAGAATGGTGATACTATAAGAATTAAGAAAGTCGGTGGTTAAGGAACAGCAATAGTGTTTAAAGTTTCATCTCGAATAGCAAAGCTCTCCGAAAGATATTTACAAATGCTTAGTAAAGTCTTTCTTTTTGACGACGACATTAACTGTACATTATACATCATGGGTATTAAAGTATCTAGGATTTTTCAATCCCGATTTTCAGGATTTGAAGACATTTTGTCCCAATAATATTCCAATGCCTTGCCTGATAACATTTCAGATTCAAGACCCCAACTATCTTTTCTCTACATCTTACGACTTTCAGGTATGAATTCCTCCGGGAATGACGATGGTCTGAGTAGTGAAGGGGATGAAGATATTGCCAACCAAGACTACACAGTGATTGCCAAACTAAATAATCTCTTTTATGAGGCAGTAAGTCTGTCTAAATACAAATTTTAAAAATTGTGTTTGTTTTGGAAGTTTGTCACTGCTTTCAACAGGAATTCAGCTGAAAATGGAATTTTAGCTTGTTTGTCCTGCGACAGTCGCTAAGAATGAAAACATGGTTTAATAGGTTTCATCTACAAATTCAGTTGAAAAATAGTGGAATTTTAACATATTTTTATTGTGACATAGTCTCTAAGTAATTTGAAATATGGTTCAACTTTAATCAAGAATGATTCAGTTGAAATATAGTAGAATTATGACCTGTTTGTGCTGTGACATAGTCTATCAGAATTTAGATAATGTTAACACCGCTTTCAATGATAATTCAGTTGAATAATGGTGAATTTTAACTTGTTTGTGCTATGATCACTGTTTTCAATGATAATTCAGTTAGATAATGGTGAATTCTAACTTGTTTGTGCTATGGTCACTGTTTTCAATGATAATTCAGTTAGATAATGGTGAATTCTAACTTGTTTGTGCTATGGTCACTGTTTTCAATGATAGTTCAGTTAGATATTTGTGAATTTTAACTTGTTTGTGCTATGGTCACTGTTTTCAATGATAATTCAGTTAGATATTTGTGAATTTTACTTTGTTTGTGCTATGATCACTGTTTTCAATGATAATTCAGTTAAATATTGGTGAATTTTAACTTGTTTGTGCTATGATCACTGTTTTCAATGATAATTCAGTTAGATAATGGTGAATTGTAACTTGTTTGTGCTATGATCACTGTTTTCAATGATAATTCAGTTAAATAATGGTGATTTTTAACTTGTTTGTGCTATGATCACTGTTTTCAATGATAATTCAGTTAGATATTAGTGATTTTTAACTTGTTTGTGCTATGATCACTGTTTTCAATGATAATTCAGTTAAATATTGGTGAATTTTAACTTGTTTGTGCTATGATCACTGTTTTCAATGATAATTCAGTTAAATATTGGTGAATTTTAACTTGTTTGTGCTATGATCACTGTTTTCAATGATAATTCAGTAAAATAATGGTGAATTTTGACTTGTTTGTGCTATGATCACTGTTTTCAATGATAATTCAGTTAAATAATGGTGAATTTTAATTTGTTTGTGCTATGATCACTGTTTTCAATGATAATTCAGTTAAATAATGGTGAATTTTAACTTAATTGTGCTATGATCACTGTTTTCAATGATAATTCAGTTAAATAATGGTGAATTTTAACTTGTTTGTGCTATGATCACTGTTTTCAATGATAGGTATGATCTATAAGTAGAAGGCTAGGTGGGGCCTCTATGGCGCTGTGATGAATTAAATGAAATCACAGAGCCCCTTTCTACTTGGGTAGTCTCGTGTAATCCCAATGATTTTTCCCATCTTGACTGGCCCATTTGGGTAGTGCAGTAAAAAGGTCTTCTTCACTTAGGTTGAAATTATTTATTTTACATCGAATGTGAAACAAGCTTTTACAACTCAGATTAATCACGCTCTATTCTGCTGGAGACATTACCAGAACTCTTGCTAAATGTGGATTAATGGAAAGTCGCTACATCGACCCCGCTACTCGCAGGATTTAAAAAACCCACAACCCTTGTGTCCTGAAGCAGACTCTCTGGTCCACCGTCCTCCACTTTGAGATGCGCTGGGCAATAAAACTAAAAAATGTTGATGCCATTTTAAACTCTAGATCATGTCATCTATATTACTCTTGTATCATAAATATTGATTCTCTCTCCTTTTAACCCTTTCACCAAACGCCAAATTTTCGACACTCCCAAATTAAAAGTTTGCAGACGACATTTCAAAATGCGATGAAATTGAAAACTAATCTTCTGATAGGGCAAACAAAATTGTTCTCTAGAGTTGTCTGTGACAAACTGGTCAAATGTTGTTTTTTTTTGGTAAAGGGTTAAATATGATTTATTGAAACTATACTGATTGACATATCATTAAACTAATTTCTCGCTGGCTTCCCGCTTCTGGCTCCACTATGTTCCATAAGATAGACAATGGTCAGCCTACAAGTTTTGAGAGATTTGATTGGTTTGAATGCAACATTCCAAAATATGACAACAACAACAACAAGCAATGGCTAAGTCATTGTTTTGCAAAAATAAAAGCAGACAGCCCTTTATCAGATGTTGATTTATCTACTGATTTGTCATAAGTTTTGTCAAAATTTCAACCAACATTTACATAAAGGAAACTTTTTCTCGTGACCCAACTTTTTTGTTGTCTTTGAATCAGCAAAATTTCATCTCTATGGACTGTTTGTTGTTTTTGTTCTTTCCTTTATCAGTCCGAATTCTGCCTGGTAGATTTGTACAGTACCAATCTCTTTATTCGATAGATGAGAGACCGGTTCCGAGTCTAATATATAATTAACCATCCTCTTCCCTTTTTTGGGCGTCATCAACTCCCTTAATGCTTTGCTAAAAATGAATTGCAATTTTTTTCCTGATTTTTTTTAGATAAACAGATTTTTCCTTGACCCAAACTTATATGGTAAATGACCCCAAATTTCTTGATATGCCCACTAAAGATCATAATTTTCTATTCACAATTGCGGTCAAACGTCCCCTAAAAAGCACAAATCTATGGGTCAAGGGAAAACTGGTTATAATCTAATTGGACTTTGTTATTTTTCAGATTGAGCACATCAGGAAATACTTGGTAATTGGTGTAGCCATGGAGGGTATGTCTCTTGGGAGAAATGGAAAACTGTGTTGGGTGCAGGTAAATATCCAAGGCCCACCGATGGCTTATAGCTCGTCTATTTGTAGAATAAGTCGAGCTGTACTACTCACCTGGGCGTGGGCGTCACAACTTAGTTAAGTTTTTACATGCAAGTTTGTATCTCATTTACCACTGTATTGTATGGGCTGATACTTCACATGTGTGTTCAGCTTCATTATGTATGGTTCCTGATCTAGTTCAGTAACTCTGGTCTTGATTTAAAGCAAAACTTTCCCCTTGTGTGCTTAGAAAATCTAGCAGAAGTTTTTACAT
Source organism: Cerastoderma edule (assembly GCA_947846245.1). Classification (NCBI taxonomy): domain Eukaryota; kingdom Metazoa; phylum Mollusca; class Bivalvia; order Cardiida; family Cardiidae; genus Cerastoderma; species Cerastoderma edule. The sequence goes on from OX401408.1 coordinate 16,994,563, forward strand.
GCAAGTTTGTATCTCATTAACTACCGTATGGTATGGGCTGATACTTCTCACATGTGTTCAGCATCATTATTTAAGGGCTCTTACAAAGTTCAAGGGGAGGGTTTTTTACATTTTTTCTTTGGGTTTAAAATTTAACACTATTTTAATTATTTATTCAGATATATTTTGTTATGTTACATGAAACAAAACCAGTTCTACCAATTTGATTGTCATGCTGTGATATTTTGTGACCATTTCTTAGTGTAACAGATAGTCATGCTGTGATGTTTTGTAACGATTTCTCAGTGTTACAGATTGTCATGCTGTGATGTTTTGTAAAGATTTCTCAGTGTTACAGATTGTCATGCTGTGATGTTTTGTAAGGATTTCTCAGTGTTACAGATTGTCATGCTGTGATGTTTTGTAACGATTTCTCAGTGTTACAGATTGTCATGCTGTGATGTTTTGTAACGATTTCTCAGTGTTACAGATTGTCATGCTGTGATGTTTTGTAACGATTTCTCAGTGTTACAGATTGTCATGCTGCGATGTTTTGTAACCATTTCTCAGTGTAACAGATTGTCATGCTGTGATGTTTTGTAACGATTTTCTCAGTGTTACAGATTGTCATACTGTGATTTTTTGTAACCATTTCTCAGTGTTACAGACTGTCATACTGTGATATTTTGTAACCATTTCTCAGTGTTACAGATTGTCATACTGTGATGTTTTGTAACCATTTCTCAGTGTTACAGATTGTCATACTGTGATGTTTTGTAACCATTTCTCAGTGTAACAGATTGTCATGCTGTGATGTTTTGTAACCATTTCTCTGTTACAGATTGCAACTCCAGGTCATGTGATTGTGTTTGATATTCTGAGACTCGGAAAAGCTGCTTTCTCTGAAGGCCTGAAAGATGTTTTAGAAGCTGAAAGCATATTAAAAGTGAGTTATTATATTCAGTTGGTTGGGTTTGCGTTCTAGCAACAAATGATCAATTAATCCTTTTTGTCCCAATTACACAACTTCAATTTTCAACTCAGAGGATGTTTTAGTCAAGATCTCTACTAAATACCAACAATAAAGGGTTTACTTAGCTTTGTAAAACTGCTCATAAGTTCACCCATAAGACACCCCTTTACACTCTTTCTGGTTCCTTTCTTCTTCTAATACTTTGCAGGAATCCACCCTTTGGGCATTTGTACATTCAAAATTTTAAACTTTATTTATTTTTACACCGACTGTGATGGCAGCTTGAACCTTATTGAATTTCCGCTTCGATGACTGCTTCCTGGACACTAAATCACTACTCTTGCTGATTTGAGGGCTAGTCCCAATCTGAACACATTGGGTTTATCCAATGAAAACACCTCTCAAATAATAGGGATGACGCCATATTGTTTCCCGCGAGAATGACGTCACTTTACTTTTGTTTTTAAAAATAGATCTTAAATGTGAAATCTAAAAAGTTGTTAAATTTGATTGAGGAAACAACTATACATGTCACAACAACAATTTCGCCATTTCGTATGAGTTACTGATGAAAAAAATGATTTAAAAGAATGTCCAACACTTCAATACACATTGAACTACTTAACGTGCACGTTTAGAAAATGTGTTAGACGCCGGAGGTTGATTTACCCGAAAAATTGTAATCCTACACTTATATCCGAGGTGCATTTCACAGCTCATGGAAATGCCTGAGTAGTTCCGATTGGGCAAGGCCGAGCAATTTTCACCTCGCCTAGTGGGGATTGAACATAGGACCCTTGGTACAAGAGGCAGGCCCTCTACCTCTGCACCCCTTTCGCCCACATTTTTGCATTGTAACCCATCATTACATGTTCTATATTGTGACTGATCCGAATTTGAAGCAACAGCAGACGACAAATTAAACCGTATTTTTTGTTTGTTTTACATCAATTGTGAAGGAATCTCAAAGCTTGTTCAAAGCCACTCTTGATGACTGCTTCCTGGATACTAAACCAGTAATGGCGCTGGTTTGTGGGTTAGTCCCAGAAATTTTCACCCCGCTTAATGGGGATTCGAACCCGGGACCCTTGGTACAAGAGCCCGACGCTCTACCCCTGCATCAATGTCACCCACAAAGCTTTAAGGAAAAGTGTTTTTCCTTTTGGTATTGGTAATAGACCATTCTGACAAAAGGATCAATTACATAGCAGAAATTAAAACCTTTGTTCCAAGTTGTTTGTAAGTTTTTCTGCAACAGAATGAGCAAAACAAGGTATTTTAAGATGTTCAATTCTTTCATGTTAGCCCTTATAGTGCTGGAACCGACTTCATGCTTATGCAAACAGGTTAGATCCACGCCAGCCACCAAGTAAATTGGCAGCTGGCCTGTGGTCTGACCTATTTGCTACTTTGGGTATCTTTCCTCTACAAAATTAAGCAGATATTTAAGGTTTTGGAAATCAGACGACACAAAATTCAATTTTTAGAAAATTACCCAGCATTCTAAGGGTAGAAGATTTTCCAATGTTTTTTTCAGGTGTTTCACGATTGCAGAATGGTGTCGGATATGATGTATCACCAATATGGCATTAACCTTAACAATGTCTTTGATACCCAGGTTTGTTTTGCTTATTTGTAAAAAAAACATAGTAAGGTGTTGAAAGCAGTGTTTCTCAGCTATATTACAGCTTTCCTGAAATCACTAATACAGTCGACCCTCGTTTATCCGAACACTTTCGTTCCTCGGAGAAATGTTCGTATTAACGAATTTTCCGGAATAAAGAATATGCGAGTTACAGCGAACTGTTTACCTTTACATGGTGTCGGTGTATCATGATAATTACTATGAAGTAAGAAATACACAATTACTATTTTTTTTGAAGGGAAATATAAAGTGTGTTAAGGAAGTGTTTATTTGGTCAAAACGTTTTTTTAAAAAATGACAATTTGAAGCGATGTCTTTCGAGAAGTTAAATTTCCTTAAGATAGCTCTGAAAAGAACTGTTTGATTAGCTGATAGCCGCTTGGAGGATGGGTTCTCTGACGAGAGTGACGAAAGAAGGCTTTCGATTGAGTAATAATTGAAAATGATTGCCAGACATTGTCTCTTGATCGCTGTCTAAGCAGCCAATCAACACCTTTTACAAACTCAACTATTGACATGCGACAGTAATTATAATTATGTAAGACCAGATGTAAGCAGGCCGGGAATCTCAGTCAGTAGAGTGTTTTCACTTCACATTTCGTCTCGAGTTTCTTGGGAACAGCAATCATTTTGGGAATGATTCTGGAGTATATTCACTGTAGCTCTCATGGGTTATTTATGTTGGATGCCAATGTGACCATGGTGAGAAAAACATGCAGCCAGACTGGCCCTCGATCCTGGGACATCTGCAAACCTTGTAAACGCTCTACCGTCTGAGCTATCCGTCTCGCTTACACATTAAACGCTACCTTGTTAATCAGGGCCCCTGTTTTAGACCAAAGCATATGTTATTTCAGGTTGCTAATGTGTTTGTGTATCGGCTCCAACACCACAATGATTGGCCACGTTATGTGCATGGACTGGCAAGCTGCCTGATTGAACATTTAAACCTGGACGAATCTCAAGTGAACTGGGCGGTAGTCAGGGAGGGCTTCAGAGAGGTGCGTTTGTCTTGTGAGTTATATGTTCATGAACAATAACTGGTAAATTGGTCTGATGTGTTCATGAACATAAACATATAAGTTTGTCAATGTTCATGAATCAAAACTTGTCTGATATGTTCATGAATAATAAGTGGTAAATTCGTCTGACATATCAATGAAAAATAACTTAAAAATGTGTTTAATGTATCCATGAACAATAAGTGGGAAATGTGTCTGATATCTACAAACAATCATTTATAGGATTGTCATACATTCATTAGCAAACAGTGATTTGACTGATATTCATGAACAATTAGGGGGAAAGTGTATAAAATTCCTGAACAATTAGAGAAATGTTCAATATTCACAATTAGTGGGAAATATATCTGATACCTATGAACAATCAGTGGGAAATGTGTCTGATATTCGATCAGTGATAGATTGATACTATCTTCATGACAACAGATAAAAAGTAAGAGCAATATCAGTTTATGATGTTAACAATGCTGTCAATATTCAAAATTGATTTTTTGATTATCTGTCTCGGTTATGATAGAATAGTTATACCATGTGTAAGTGGTTTTAACAAATTAAGAAAGACTATTACTTACAGAAAAGATTCTCTAGAAAAATATGTGTCTATTAGCCACAATGTTTTTTATGTATTTCATACCAGAGTTTTTTTTTTTTTTTTTTTTCTAGAACATACTTTGTAATGGGGGTCATGCATGGCCCAGTGGTTATTGCTTGAAACTTGGGGTACCTAGGTTAGAGCCCCACCTGAACCACTGGTTTCATGAGGGTGTCCTTTGCCAAGATGCTTCAGAGCCCTTGCTTTGTACTGTGGTATCCAAGTAAACTGTATCATAACTAATGTTGACACGGCATTGTAACGTTCATTGAGTGTTTGTGCAAGTTAGGGTACTTAATGCATTGTTGTAGAGAACATGCTGGTATATATATATAGAGGTTATGAGCTATTTCTCCTTTTCCCACAATGTTTTCCTGAGTTGTATGCAACAAAGTGGTTAAATGCCGTTATTGTTTGGTAATGGGATAAGAGACCTGTTCGAAGTTTACATTTCAAGTAATTCGGTTGATTTTATCTAATCAGGCTGATGAGGAAGTTTGGCTTCAGCGACCAATCAAACGTAATCACTTGGAGGCTTTATGGAAAAATGTAAAGCACCTGTTAGACCTGCGGCAGGTCCTCATGGAGAAAATGATGGAAGAGTATGTAGCGGGTGTCAACATTTACATCTCGCACGCCCGGGACGCGTCAAACGGTGACATGCAGAAATGTCAGGTAGATTGTTGCCTTGTTTGTTATATTTAACATTACTTTCAACAACTTTTATATGGCGGCATCTGATCAAACATGTGCCCTTATTTTCAAACCTGGAATTTATTGCTCTTCTGTTTAAAATCTGCTTGTTAACACATCAGACAGTTTGTAAGTCAAACTAAAATGTCATTGAAACAAGACAGGTTGGTATTGTGGTATATTATCTAGCGAAAAATAACTGCTTAGTTGATTCAGAATGTGTCATTATATGATCCGATCATGCACAGATGTTATGAAATAACTGAAAAATTGTTGATGTTTTATTAAACACCATACATACCAAATTAATGTCACGGTTAGAAATATTTCTATGCTGTTTGGGTTTACTTTTGATTTAGACAGGTCATGGTAGTGGTTAAGGATAATACCCCTAATAATCAAATATTTCCCATTGTTTCTATACATAAAATGACTATAAAAGCTATAAAATATAAAACAGTTAACATACAATGACCATATTGGCACATCATTTTATGGTACAAGTTGGTGTTATTATTACCCCTTGTTTTCATTTTAGTTCAACTATTCGAAGTATAATTCACACATATTCCCTTAATTATGAAACAAAATATTTAAACATAACAAAACACCGCATTATCATGACATTATAACACCTGCACTTTTTATAAGAGATGTTTCAAAGTGCTATCTTCATGGATTGTGTGGCACATAATTCGACTTCATTGTTTACATTCAAGTTATGTCTAAAAATAGTGATGAACGCCTGGAAAAATAAGTAGCGGGTTAAAAAAGTCATGTGAATTTTTGTCATCTACCCAACAACAAGGCCAATATTTCATCGATTTCATTGATCCTTTATGTTTTACAAAATTCACCCTTGCAATTCTCGGCTGATTGTGTTCTATCATTTATTGTAAACAAACCTTTTCGTCTTAACTCTTTTAAAAGCATCATATGAATATGTTACCATCTCAGTAACTCTTTGAATGGTTATTTAAAGTATTTCTATGTATTGACAAAATTAAACTGTATATGGCTTTGACACAAAAGTGCTTTAAAGGTGCAAAAGAGGAAATTTGGGAGTTATATATTAATTTCTTTAAAACTTCAGAAAAGCTTTTAAATGATCAACTGAAGAATATTCATTGGAAAAAATAAAATTATATTGTTTATTCTTTAAAGTGTGTATATTGGTAAATTAACATGTGTCCTCATCCAAAAGTGTCTGATCACTTTATAGATCTACTGCATAAACTGTTCATACTTTGATCAAATGACCATTCCTGTCTTAATTTTCAATAGCTACTTTTGAATGTATATTAAACAACAATACAAAAACTATATTGTTTCAACGGCATTCCATTTTGACTTTCAAATTTTCTCTTCTGTGAAGATGTACCTTTTACCCATTACCAAATGATAACAACACATTTGACCAGTTTGTTGCAGACGACTCTTGAAAACATTGTGGGTAAAAGGAGAAATTACTTCTAACTATGTTTTCTGTCCTACCAGATTATTTTTAAATTTCATCACATTTTGAAATGTTGTCTGCAAACTCTTTAAATTTGGGACTGTCAAAAAGGTTTGGCGTTTGATAAAGGATTGAACTGTTAAAATTAAGAAGTTAATAACCTCCCTCTGTATTAATCCCATAACTTTGTATCTCACAAATAACAGTTATTCTCTAAGTAGTTAGTCCTTCAATGAACTCAATACGATACAACACAAATATTGTATTTGCAATACTATACAAAATCATTTGCATATATTACAAAATAATAAAATTGTAACATAATAGAACTGATGCTATAAAAGGACAATATATAAGTGATGGGGAACATATAGTACAATATGATTCATAATAGGTTTAGAAAGTTCTGTCTTGCAGCAAATGCTTGGTAGATATACTTATACACATTTATTTGTCTCTTTCAGAAAATGTCTTATTTGCTGCCGTCTACGTTTCAAGATATTCATATGTTCATGAGACCATCAAAGAGCCCATACTTCAGACAAAACAATTTGGCAACAGATAGAAATGGGTTTCGCGAGAATTTTTCGCGCATTAACAACCCACTGTGGGGTTACAAAGTTCCTACCCAAACAATCAAGTCAACAGATGATAACAAAAGTGGGAAAGCAGCTGAAAAATCTGGGAATATGAAAGGTTTGTATTGTGTATGATTCTATTGATTTAATGGACAAATGTGTGTCTGTTTCCTTAAAAGTGCATGTTCACAGATATGAGGAAATTTTGAAGTTTAAAACTTAATTTCTTAAAACCTCTACAACAGCTGTACTCAGGGATCAGTAAATCTCCGAAACTCAAACGGTCCGAGATAGGCGGAAAACCCTTCATAAAATTCATTTTGTTTCTGTATTCTTAGTTTCAATAATCATATTAGAAATTACTTAATGGAAATCAAAGGAAACCAGGATTTGAGGTCTGCTGTTTTTTAAACTCTTCAAGACTCCCTTTGATGGCATTTAATATGTTTGATTATCATCTTAATCGTTTCAATTCAGAATCAAGAAACACGACCCAGCCTCTATCTCAATACAAAGCCCAAATTTCCCATTCGCTGTCAAAGTGTGATGCTGATGATCAGACACGGCAGCCGACCTCACTTCATACAAATGGAGAAAACCTCAAACAAGTGCCTTTACCTACCCATCCTCAGCCGAATGGAGGAATCCTTGAACAAGTTCAGACCTCATCTGCCTTATACTCGCGTGCTGAACACCAGACAGAATTATCCAATCATATGTCAAAGTTGAATGAACCCCCTGAGAGGGCAGACATTACGAAGTCAGAAGAATTCCCTCGGTCTTGTCCAAGCCATGTGATGGAGGCAGTCGAGATTATTAACTCCGGACAACAAATCAGTTTGTCATCCACTTCGCTTTTTCAAGGACGTTCATCAGATAGAAGTGATAGTTCTGTATGTGATAATCAACTTGAAACAAACTCAGTCAAACAATCAGAACAATTGAGTGGAAGTAGCTTGATGCGTGCTCTGATTAACAAACAAGCGCCCCCTGGGGCAGAAACCCATACTGACCTTGACAATATGACCTTCATGCCTGCTGGGAAAGTGGTGGAGAGAAACACAGGGGTGAGAAAGAAGAAGCCTGCAGTTTCAGCCTACCAGATTGACAAACCTGGTTTTACTCCATTGATGAAACGTTTGACAGAGCAAGAGAGTGATTTGGAAAAAGGAATTAACACTAAACATGGAAACAGATTAGAGAACAAACACTTCATTGCTCACGGGGACACCTTAATTACTGGTGAGTTTCGTGAAAAAGTAAACATCCACGATATTCATGTCAAGTCAAGAGTTGCGTATTCCTTACAAGAAGGTATGTTTAACACAGATCGTCAAAAGTGGGACACTGATAACGAAAGTAAGAAAGACAATTCCCCAACTTTGCAGAAGGCAACTTCTAGTCACAATGGAGGTGCACTGTTACCCAGAAAAACTCTGTTGCCAAGCAACCAACTGACCAATCAGATGTCATCCTCGGAAGATGAAGCTCCCCCTCTGAGGATGATGCAGTCATCAGGGAAAAGTAACTCCCCCAACTCAGGAAAACTGCAGGCCTTGATGCAAGTTTTAAACAAACACCAGTTGTCTGCCCAGTTTTAACCCTTGACTCCATAAACCCGAATTTGCAGCATCTGTTGCAATAGAATTTAGAAACCAATGTGACAATACGATAAATTGTTTTAAATGAGCAGTTGGAGTTGACCTTTACATCCCAAATTATAATGGAAATGTAGTCCGTTTATTTTGCCTGCTTTTAGTTTCAATTTCGATCAGTAACATGTTTTACCCTTAGAATGCTGGGTTATCTTCTAAAAATAGACTTTTGTGTCATCTGCTTTCCATAAAATTGAATATCAGCTTAATTTTGTTAAGGAAAAATACTTGGTAGCTGGCCAGGATCTAGCCTGTTTGCATAAGCATAAAGTTGGTTCTAGCACTATAAGGGTTAAAATACAATTTCGAAATCCTTAGATAAAGATTAAATGTTTTATAAGAACTTTGAACAACCAATTAAGATTAAATGTTAGATGACAACTTTCAACAAGTCAATAACTTGTGTACATGTATATCTTTATATGTATATTGTTTTATGGGTCAAAAGTCTTTGTCTAAAAACACACTTTTCTATTATATCCTATTTTGATATGGCGGAATGGGTTCTTGGATGCAACAGTATGTCTTGTAGACTATTCCCTTATATGGTTTTTTAGGTGTGGTCCAAATAAAGGCCAACTTATTGAATCCTATTTTGGTACAGACTCAGTAGAATTGTTTCAACAAGGCAATTTAATAATTACCAACAATATAGGGTTAAGAGATGAAATGATAAGTTGACAATCATATTTCAGATTTTCGCTACTTTTATAATCTTTGAAATTAAATGAATTTTTTAGAGAAATCAGAAGTGTTTAACTTTGTTCAAAATCAATTAATGTTTTCATCATTTTCAATTTTAATCTTTTAACTTGAAGACCCTTGGAATGAAGTTTCACAAAATTATCAGTTATGTGGCAATCTTGACTTTTGATTTTTATTTGTTCTGTTTATTTTATTTTATTGGCTTATCCAAAGACTTGGACCTATTCATACATCTTTAATCAATCAACTTCAGTCAGGATAGGATATCACATGATCAATGTTTACGATCGTATGTTCAAACAAGATGGCGGGGCCCACGATGGAACTGGTAATTTTGCTTTTTTCACTTACTTTTGCCAATGATGGCCACATTGTGTGCATTGACAATCAACTTTCTGGTTCTGGTCGTATATGATAACCCATGCTTTATGGTTCTGGTCGTATATGATAACCCATGCTTTATGGTTCTGGTCGTATATGATAACCCATGCTTTATGGTTCTGGTCGTATATGATAACCCATGCTTAATGGTTCTGGTCGTATATGATAACCCATGCTTAATGGTTCTGGTCGTATATAAAAACCCATGCTTTATGGTTCTGGTCGTATATGATTACCCATGCTTTATGGTTCTGGTCGTATATGATAACCCAAGCTTTATGTTTCTGGTCGTATATGATAACCCATGCTTTATGGTTCTGGTCGTATATGATAACCCATGCTTTATGGTTCTGGTCGTATATAAAAACCCATGCTTTATGGTTCTGGTCGTATATGATAACCCATGCTTTATGGTTCTGGTCGTATATGATAACCCATGCTTTATGGTGGTGTTATGATTAACACTCATTAGAGAAATTGCAGTTGAAGACCGACTGTTTTTGACATGCACACCTGTTGACTGTGATTTCCCTACCAAGTGTCGGACGTAATGTCATTTTAAAGCATGAGTTATTGTATGGCGCGGCCATTATGTTCGGACATAAGATCATAAACGTTGGTTGTGTGTTTGCCCTGCCTGCTCATTATATTTGCCCAGTTATAGTTTCAAATTTTTCAACATATATGTATATTCATTCCAATATGGAGCAATCTTCTGTAGAAGACAAGAGATGTGAAAAGCACTCGGGAAAATTATCATTTAGATCTTTTTAAAGCCATACTAGCGCTCATTTACACTAAATTTGTTTAAGTTCTAGAACAATTGACAATTAACTTAAAAGTACTTTAAATTCCCTTTTACAAAGGAACTGAGATGGTAACAGGTTCACATGATTCTTTTAAAGGCACATCAAAGGAGAGGAGTACAAATAAATTACTGAAAAAATATATGGAGTTCTTTTATTATGTTCATAAAAGTAATGAGAATTAGTTTAGAAATGCATTGAAATAGACTCATTCAAAATAAGTTATTTTGTGCTTGAAATATAGTTGTCTCCAATTCAATCATGTTTATCAACAACCTGTTTGTTAACATATTCAAAATAACGAACTCTGATCGGTCAATTCAAAAATGTGTGTATCAACTGTCAAGGTCAGAGGTGTAGAATCAGGAAAACTGAATTACAAAACTTGCTAATCTGGGTTATTTCTGGTTTACTTTTACATTTAAGTTATGCTGATGGTGTTCTCTGGTGATAACTTTTTGAATCTGTCCAAAAGTTTACCAAATAATATAGTTTGATATAGCATTAATCTCCTTTTATGCGCCTTTAAGAGATAAGGTTTGTTAACAAATAGCCTGGTGGAGCCTGGCCCGTTCGTATACCGCGCCTAATGCGGGTATGCATGTAGTATGCATGGGCCAGGCATCCAGGCTAGTTAACAAATAGTTGTAAAACAAGGTTAGCTAAAAAACGCCGGAACCAATGAAATCTGAGAAATTCTCCATTTTGGATCTTCGCGTTGTTGGTGTTGGATAAATGACAGTCTTTTTAAGTGTATCACAAGACTCTTCTGACTAGGTGACCACCATATGTTTATCTGAGCGCTCATTGCTGTTTAAGACGTTACTTGAATGTAAACAATGAAGTTGAATTGTGAGAAACAATTAATAAGAATAAAACCTTGAAACATCGCTATTAACTAGAACAGGTGTTATATTGTCATGATAATGTGGTTACTTGCTATGTTTAAACATATTTTTTCATAAATTACAACTTATTTTACCCAGTTTTGCAGTTTTGTGAGCATTTGTATGATTTTAAGATTTAAAAATAAAATATTTGTCTGAACTTCTTGTCTCTACTTTTATTTGAAAAGAAGAGGAATGTTGAAAGTGCTCAATGAATTTATGATTTAAAACTTTATTATATCGTCGAAAGCCCTAATTTCATGAGAGCCCTAATTCCGGTGACCTTTGTCTTTATCTCGTATCGCGAGAGTTGGTTTAACCTCACGTGCCAAAGTTTTAGTAAATATTACCAGATCTTGAACGCATCTTTTAACACCCAGGAGATATCAAAATGAGGCCTAGATTGCTAAAGCTCTTATAAAAATTTTAACATATGTGTTTTTTCATGTTTTCTACTATTACCAAATTATGAACATCTTCGAATTCGTTTTCATAGCCACAAACAAATATTTTGGCATTTTCAGACCGTCTGCAGTGTCGGCCAACCTTTCCCCTCTTAAAATAAACCGGAAGTATAGTTCTTTCGAAGGCCAACCAAAGATTTTAAAACAATTTTCAGTCCTATCCCTTACACAATTTTTTCCACATTTTTTCAAATGACAAGCAAAACTTAGCCTGATATGTTTCCATCTTTTTCACTTCTTCTACAAATCCATTGAGGACAATATCTGCAGGCATTGGTGCTATATGGATTTCTGTTCCGTAGTAAATCGTTCTTAGAAGGAAGGGGGAATTTTCTTTCTTCAATGTTGTTATAGAGAAGAAAAACCTAAGACTTTTTAAAAGCATGAATTTGCAAATGAATCGGGAATAGTTTTGATATACGTGTATGTGTTGTACAGTGCAAGTTAAAAGAAATAAAAAGTGTAAAACCTCCCGGAAAAACCCAAACATATCAGTATTAAATTCCTTTGCCTGGTTGTGTTTGTTTGGGTAGTTTTCCTTGAAAATGTGTATGGGTAGCTTCCCTTGTATGACGTCACCGAAATTAGGTCACTTTTTCAAACAAAGTTAAATTTGATCCAATAATGAATGGAATATAAAACATCTCATTTTTGTGTAATATGTAAGAGTACGGTTGTTACAAAAAGAGACCAGCTTGTTCCACGCAATTTCACCTTATGTCTCAGCAATTTCTTAAGTCTTTCAGGGAAGGAAATCTTCGGTATTGGAACTGATTTCTGTATTTTGGAGATCATTTTTTTGTCATTCTTGAGATTGATGCAAATTTGATGATAACTATTTAGGGGGTGGGGGAGGAGGGGGTAAGGGTGAATTCAACTGCGCTGAGAATATAGGTTGTCAAAACTTTGAGGGAGAAGGGACGGTATGGGCGACTGCTGTGATTATCAGGAATGAAAGAGTTGTGAAATATTCAAAATTCAAGATGTCAGTTTTGCTTGACAAAAACTACACCAAGCTTTGTACTTAAAAGATCGGGCATGTCGTAATAGTATCAACAAGCAAAAATAGTATCAACAACTGTAGAAATAGTGTCAACAACTGAAAGAATAGTGTCAACAAGTCCAAAATTAGTTCCAATGTGATTTTACACAGTTTTTAGAGTTTTTTATGAACTTTAATAAACCGTAGAAAGCATACGTAGTAAGAAAATGGATACCTAAAATAGTATAAGACGCGGACATTTTGTGGCTCAGTAAAAACATGACCACACTCTCATTTCACCACTTCGTAAAAACAATGATAGAACATATTTTTATCAATGCATTAGCCATATGAATATTTAAGATGGTGCATGCTATCTGCTGCATTAATTGCATTTTTCTTTTCGTTTTTAATGACATTCGAAAATATCCGCATCTTATTACTGACCCAATTTACGGAGTGAAGTGAAGCTAGCACCAAGTTTCCATTTTGTATTTCTATTGCTTATTTAACATCAAAAAGTCAATTTTGCATCCTAAAGAGTGTGTAGTTACATGTTGACAATATTATTTCAGTTGTTGACACTATTTTTACAGGTGTTGACACTATTTTTGAGCTTGTTGACACTATTATTTAGCTTGTTGACACTATTTCGACATATCGATCTGCATAATTTCTTAATCGACCAACTCCATCCCTTGGTACCGTTTTACTTTACTAATCAACTTACGGAAACTATTTGTGTAAGTCAAAACTGATGGACATGGATAATATCTAAAATGATAGTGCAATATTGCAATGTGACACATCATTGGAAGCGTCTCAGGGAGACACTTCCAATGATGTGTTACTTTGCAATATATTGCTTATCTCACTATTGAAATGAGGGGGAAGGTTGTTATAAACTTACGCAAATTCTTAGCGTAAAGTGTTTAGTAAAACGCCACCAAGGTCTTCTACTGCAGGTGTTCAAAAAAGAGTACATTGAAAGAAAGGATAACAGATTGGAAAAAATTCCTGCTGTGTGTAAATACAATCACGTCAAACCCAAATAAATATTATACCCCATCGACTTGTTTTCGCAGACAAACATTTTAAGGTAACCTTGAGTTTACACTATCGTGAGCTATTTTAGACTATACTACAAGAAAAGGCTTGGGTGGTTAGTCAACAAATGCAATTTTCTCATTTTCAGTGGTTGGTTTTGATATTGTGAATTTTTGCAAGTCGCCATTGGAACTGTTAAAGCTTACTTTAAATTGGTATAGCTTACCTTAAATTGGTATAGCTTATCCTAAATGGGTATAGCTTATCCTAAATGGGTATAGCATACCCTAAATTGGTAAAGCTTACCTTAAATTTTAACAGCTTACCTTAAATGGAAACAGCTTACCTTAAATGGGTATAGCTTACCCTAAATTGGTATAGCTTACCTTAAATGGGTAAAGCTTACCCTAAATTGGTATAGCTTACCTTAAATGGGTATAACTTACCCTAAATGGAAACAGCTTACCTTAAATGGAAACAGCTTACCTTAAATGGGTATAGCTTACCCTAAATTGGTATAGCTTACCTTAAATGGAAACAGCTTACCTTAAATGGAAACAGCTTACCTTAAATGGGTATAGCTTACCATAAATGGGTATAGCTTACCCTAAATTGGTATAGCTTACCTTAAATGGAAACAGCTTACCTTAAATGGGTATAGCTTACCCTAAATTGGTATAGCTTACCTTAAATGGGTATAGCTTACCTTAAATGGGTATAGCTTACCCTAAATTGGTATAGCTTACCTTAAATGGAAACAGCTTACCTTAAATGGGTATAGCTTACCCTAAATTGGTATACCTTACCTTAAATGGGTATAGCTTACCCTAAATGGAAACAGCTTACCTTAAATGGAAACAGCTTACCTTAAATGGGTATAGCTTACCCTAAATTGGTATAGCTTACCTTAAATGGAAACAGCTTACCTTAAATGGGTATAGCTTACCTTAAATGGGTATAGCTTACCTTAAATGGGAACAGCTTACCTTAAATGGGTATAGCTTACCCTAAATGTTTATAGCTAACCTTAAATGGTTAAAGCTTACCATAAATAGAAACAGCTTACCTTAAATGGGTAAAGCTTAACTTGAATGGGTAAAGCTTATCTTGAATGGGTAAAGCTTACCTTGAATGGGTCAAGCTTATCTTAAATGGGTAAAGCTTATCTTAAATGGGTAAAGCTTAACTTAAATGGGTAAAGCTTGGGTAAAGCTTAACTTGAATGGGTAAAGCTTATCTTGAATGGGTAAACCTTACCTTGAATGGGTAAAGCTTATCTTAAATGGGTAAAGCTTTGCTTAAATGGGTAAAGCTTAACTTAAATGGGTAAAGCTTACCTTGAATGGGTAAAGCTTAACTTGAATGGGTAAAGCTTAACTTAAATGGGTAAAGCTTATCTTAAATGGGTAAAGCTTAACTTAAATGGGAAGAGCTTAACTTCAATGGGTACAGCTTACCTTAAATGGGTTTTGCTTATCTTGATTGGATATAGCTTAACTTAAAGTATATGATATAATATATATCCGTTTCATCAATCAACTAAAATGACTACTTAGATTTCACATTTAAGATTTATATTTGAAAACGAAAGAACAATTTAAGTAGTCTCGCGAGAAGCAATTTTGCGGATTCCATATTATGTCAGAGGGGTGTTTCGATTGGATAAACCCGATGAGTTCAGATTGGTTCAAAAGTCAACTCTATGCGCGTGAACACGTCTCCTCGAGACGAGCTAATTGATTGTTTGGATTGCGGATCATGTTGGCGGACGATATTTTCGTATCCTCGAATGACACCTAAAGTATCCGCAATACAAACTTCGCACACTCCCACCATACCAAACATTCCAGGTTTCCTGGGTTCTGCCCACTTCTATAACATAGATTAAACTCAAACACTTCGCCTCAAATGTGTTTTCAATTACAACCTTAACCCTTTCCCAATTGCCAGGTTTTCGACTGTCCCATATTGAAAGAGCTTGCAGACGATAATTCAAAATGTGATTAAATTTTGGGAGTTAAGAGCAATTTCCCCTTTTCCCATGATGTTTTCCAAAGTCGTCTGCAACAAAATGGTTAAATGTCGTTATTGTTTGGTAATGGGTTAAAGGGAAAAAGATGATAATCAGCGCTATATACGACTTAGTAGAAAACTGAGTTAGTTAAAGATATGTACGTTTTCATACTAGTCAGAATTGAAAACCACTAAAAGATCAAGAAGACCATAAAAAAGCTAACTTTTGTAGCTTAGGTATTTCATAGGTTATGATAAAGTGTGTATTTATTGAAATATTTAATATCGGATCCAAACTACCTTCAATACAAGCTGTAATTGCACTTGTATGGAAAATCTACGTCTGTATCATCGGGAATAAACAAAAAAGCAAGGGAAAGAAACTCTTTCGATTTTAGGTAAAAACAGTATTACTTTCAAAGATTATGCAACCTCGTAGAACGTCGTGTAAAAGATTCCTCTGCTATAATACGTTTTTCCTGTGTCTCACCAGTTCCAGGCCGCGGATCTGTAGTATCTTGCCAAAGGCACTGCCACGGAACCAGCGGTGTCGGTTTGTCACGAACCCGTGACGCTCGGGTTACAAGTTCACCACACTTACCATTAGACCATGCAAGACCCTGGCCCAGTGTAAGAAAATCATATGTTGCTTGTAAAGAGTGGTTCATCCCTTAATCGCAATGTGTTTTTTGCCCTTTACCAAACGCTATATTTTCAACTGTCCCAAATTGAAAAGGTTTGCAGACGACATTTAAAAATGTGATGAAATTGAAAAATAATCTTTTGATAGGACAGAAAACATTGTGGGAATTTGGCATTAAGAGAAATTTCTCCTTTTCCCACAATGTTTTCAAAAGTCGTCTGCAACAAACTGGTCAAATGTCGTTATTGTTTGGTAATGGGTGAAAAGGTACTTCTTCACAAGAGATGATGTAGAAAGTGGTAGTTTAATGCGAATAATCATTAAATTATAGAAGAAACACTTTAACATTTGTCATACATTACTTTGTGACGAGCAATTCTTCCTTTTTCCACAAGGTTTTCTGCTCTATCTGCAGAATAATTTTCAATTTCATCACATTTTGAAATGTCGTCTGCAAACTCTTTCAATTTGGGACAGTGGAAAATTTGTTGTTTGGGAAAGGGTTACGATTTCCCTAAGTATAAATTGAAATGGAAAACAAATAGATGATTGCGTCTCTAAGCAGGAAATGAATGAATAGGGTATGTTTATATGGGTATTTAGTCAGGTAATTATTTTGGGAGTTAGGCTATTCGGCTTTATGAGTAAGAAATACGGAATGACACTACGCATATGTTCTTGTCATTTTGTTTAACTGACATTATAATGGCGTCTAACCAAATTTTCTTCGCGAGTGTTTTATTGATATGTTCAAGCTGTATAAACGGTGAGTTACGTTTTATTCTGTTTTATATTTAGGCATTTCACATGAAGTTTCAATAGCCAATTTATTTCGTGCGCGCTTAAGCATTCTAATTTGATGGAATCCCAACTACCATTAGAACGTATATAGTGCTGTAACTTTCAACTTGACAGGACTTATTTATAAGTCTCTCTCTATATGTACAGTGTATAGTCTATTATACTTTTATCGTTATTGTGGTCATTGTGACGCATACATATGTAACGTTCGTTGAACGCTTATGCAAATTAGGAACCCAATGCATTGTTTGAGAGAACATGCTGGTATATATATAACACAACCGCTCAGTGAACGACAGTGTTTTTCACTGATCGGATGTGTTTGTCTCTTTGAGAGGTTGATTTGCTAGGTTCGTTATATTGGTGGAAGCGATGGGATTAAGACTTCTCCTTCTATCGGAGTTGCCTTCCCCATGCGTTTCCCAAGGACCAAGACTCGGGACGTGTTTTCTCGGCAGTGGGAGTTATGTAACGTTCGTTGAACGTTTATGCAAATTAGAAACGTAATGCATTGTTTGAGAGAACATGCTGTTACATAAATAAATATATATATGAGCACAACCGCTCAGTGAACGACAATGTTTTTCACTGATCGGATGCGTATGTGTCTTTGAGAGGTTCATTTGCTCGGTTCGTTACACATACAAAATATATAACCAAACTTTCTTTGAAATGCAAATTGATAATGTTTTCTGTATATTTGTCTGTGTGTATGTACATGTATGCGGGTTTGAGTTTATATGTATAAATACGTGTTTGCGCAAGCATACTTATAGATATGCATTAGTTAGTGCATGTGCATATATGCATATGCATTTGAATCGTGGTAATCATATGACTCAAGCAATGACTGTCACTTTGCTCTTAGCAAAGATAACAAAACAGTTAAGCTGTTACTTTCTTAGCAATCAAAGACCAATAAGTCTGTTGTATTACTTTGCTATTGACCTATTTTAGTAATTTAAAATGATATATGCCTGTACTTGTGTGCCTTAGACCTTTTTATCATAATAAAATCTATCCCTCTATCTATACATTCATGACTATGTTTCTCTCATTGACAGCTAAGAACTTCACGTGTTACCAATGTTACTACAGCATAGAGCATCTAAAGGAGGAGTGGAATCGACCAGAGTGTATGGACAGTCCTGCTCGCCCGGGGGTCGGGGTTGTATACCCCTGCCGTGAGGACTTTTACTGCTTCGTACAAGAAACCTACGATCTACGTAAGTACACCGCTACATACGATGGCTCAGTGTTCGGCGCCTATTCTTTGTTCCATACAAACATAGTCATACTTGCCAACAAGCTTACTGTTCAGTACCCCTTCTTTCTTTCATACAAACACGGTCAGTTTATACATGATCGACTTCCAGTCCTTCTGTGTTCCATACAAAATAGTAATTACTTGACCATCAAATTTCACTGTTTGGTTACCATTTTTTGTTCCATACAAAATAGTAAGTTTTGACCATCAAATTTCACTGTTTGGTTACCAATTTTTGTTCCATACAAAATAGTAAGTTTTGACCATCAAAGTTCATTTTTTGGTTACCATTATTTGTTCCATACAAATCTAGTCCTTTTTGCCCATTTAAGCTTACTGTTTAGCTCCCATTCATTGTTTCAAACAAATCTAGTCATTCTTACCCATTTAATTTGAAGCATATCGATGAAGGTGTGTCCAATACAGCCAATGAAGCGTCGTGTAACAACGAATTGCCATTACGTCATGTGATTTTGGTCACCTCGGTGATGTGTCCGTTATGAGTAATTACATATTCTACCCGTACTCGTATAAAGATAAGATTTTAAAACATTTTGCCAATGTGTGCATTTTAAGGTACATTTGATGGATGTTTTCATTTAATTGTGGTAAACGAAGATAAACACTACTTTGTTAAGGTATAAGAAAGTGACTATACATTGGAAGAGATACCCTGTTTATATTCATAGCACAAAATACATTTTTAATGTTATTGGTATATGTGTTCCCGGAGAGCTATTTTACAAATTGTTACGGTACATTTTTATTAATATCTTCCATTGATGCCAAACTCCAATAGGGGACGTAGACATTTTATCTATTACATTCCCAAATTCCCAATAGAGAAACACTGGGAATAACCTGTATTTTCTGCTTTCATGTTTTTGTTACTTGAATTTTCACCTCGGCTAACGTGGATTCGAACCCGGGACCCTCGGTTCAAGAGCCTGGCGCTCAACCACTGCACCAATGTGTTACAGCGATAATATTTTTTTTCAATTTTCTTTTCAGAAACACAACAAGTTGTTGAATACAAACGTTCATGCGTGGCGGTTGGTTACGAAACTTCGTGTACGAAAGATACATATCACGTGATCTGCCGGAAGTCATGTAGAGGAGAATTATGTACCAAAAACATTACTGCTTTACACGACATCTATTTTAATAGAAGCGGAAAGTTGTTTGATGTTAGATATTTTAGTCTTTACTGCATGTTATCCATTCTTGTCTTGTTAATCGTAACTTGATAATATGAAATGTTGTTTGTTTAAATACTGATTGTTTGTCTAAATTTTGCTTCGGTGTCTTATTTATGATTTGGCTGCTCTCAAAGAGCATCTTTTCCCTTTCGTCTCAATGTTTTCTTTCTCATATGATTGGTAATCGTAACACGTGGATGTATCCTGCTAAAGAATAATCAGACAGATTTGGATTAGAACTTTTAAAAGTGAATTGTCTTTTACCGATAAAATGACAACAAACGGTACTAAAGTAGCATAAGCTTAGATAATTTCCAGCTTTTCAATTCCGTCCATAACCGTACAGAAAAGATATAGAACGTTTATATTGCAGAGGAACAACGCTCTTAACTTAGATAAGAGGTTGTATTTTAAATGCCGTCGTCTGTTGGGTCTTCGAAAACGTTCAACCGCTGTAATCACCAAACTCCTCACAGTGATCTCCCCTTGCTACGCTGCATCGAAAAGGGAGATCACTGTGAGAATTTTGCCTCATCACGTGACGCCAGTAAGGTGTGCCAATCGGAACACCTCGGCCATTTCTTAAAATAACCTCGGAGGCAATGGGGAGCCATTTTTGAAAGTAGGTCAGCAACGAAGGGCATGACCGTTTGCAATCGTATCTACTCGGTAATCCCCGGCACAAGCCGGGGATTACCGAGAAGAGCCGATTGACAAAATATGAAACAAAGATGTGTTGATATGATCATCTTTAATGAAAAGGGTAAAAACAACATTCAATGGTGATATATAGCCAATTAGTGTGTATCTAAAATACATATTTAGTGCCTGTGTGCATTTTGAGTTATCCGCCGGAAATAAGGCGATTTACCCCAGGATTTCTGGTGTATTCATGTACTGCCTACGAGGTATATCTACCGACTTGTTACGGGGATTGCCGAGTAGATACGATTGTAAGGTGTGCGAGAAAGATTTCCCGCGTTTTATCTATGAAGCCGTAGCTGTCACAGGCTTAGGCTTTTACCCTGTACCAAAACGGTTAGGCCTTTATCCTGTACCAACACGGTCAGGCCTTTATCCTGTACCAAAACGGTTAGGCCTTTATCCTGTACCAACACGGTTAGGCCTTTATCCTGTACCTACACTGTTAGGCCTTTATCCTGTACCAACACGGTTAGGCCTTTATCCTGTACCAACACGGTCAGGCCTTTATCCTGTACCTACACTGTTAGGCCTTTATCCTGTACCAACACGGTTAGGCCTTTATCCTGTACCTACACTGTTAGGCCTTTATCCTGTACCAACAAGGTTAGGCTTTTATCCTGTACCAACACTGTAGCAACACGGTCAGGCTTTTATCCTGTACCAACATGGTTAGGCCTTTATCCTGTACCAACACGGTTAGATCTTGTACCAACACGTTTAGGCCTTTATCCTGTACCAACACGGTTAGGCCTTTATCCTGTACCAACGCGGTTAGGCCTTTATCCTGTACCAACACGATTAGGGCTTTATCCTGTACCAAAACGGTTAACGCCATAGGTTTAACGCAGTACATGGCAGCTGGGCAGAGTTCAAACAATGTGAACGGTGATATAGATTAAATGCAACGGTAGCTAACGCTGGGCGAAACCCCTTATCTCGAGTATGGTATCGGTCCAATGCAATATATGGACGTGCTCAATGAATGTACACATTGTTTTAGACTAAATGCAACGGTAAGTTAATCTTAGAACCCCTACAGCCTGGAGCCTGGCCCGTTCGTATACCGCGAACTAATGCGGGTATGCATGGGCCAGGCCTCCAGGCTAAACCCCCTATCTCAGGTATGGTATTGATCGATTGGAACATTAACATCGCACGAGAGCGTGATGGACCTTTATGGTATGGTTATAAACCGACTGTCCAGTAGACACACTGACAGGCGCGAAAGCTCACTTCACACTATTAAAAAATAACACGTGATTTCAGCAAGAAATTAAGAATTAAGAATAATGAAAATGGTCTGTGGTTTATAGACAATAATTGTCAGATTTTTAACGTGTATTACTCCCAGAGCACAAATCTCCGAGTTAGTCCCTCTAAAACATAGTTAAATTAAATAAGCCCTTACACATCTTCCTAGCCTCCGATGTTTGGGTCGTACTAGCGTGTGCATACTGAAACGAACCGAACAAATATGAATGCCCGAGTAAACCCGTGTTTCGAGTAAATCCATGACCGATTTAACCTATGGCCGAGTAAACTCATGTCCAAGTAAACCCATGGCCGAGTTAACTCATAGCCGAGTTAACCCAAATGCCGAGTTATTCCATGGACGAGTAAACCCATGGCCGATTTTACTCATGGCCGAGTTAACCCATGACCGAGTTGACCCATTGCCGAGTAGACCCATGACCGAGTTAATCAATGACCGAGGAAACCCATAGCCGATTTAACCCATGGCCGAATTAACCCATGGCTGAGTAAACCCATTGCCGACTTAACCAAAGTCCGAGAAAACCAATGCCCAAGTAAACCCATGCGCCGAGTTAACCTATGGCAGAGTTAACCTATGGCCGAGTAAACCCATGTCTAAGTAAGCCCATGGCCGAGTTAACTCATAGCCGAGTTAACCCAATGCCGAGTTATTCCATGGACGAGTAAACCCATGGCCGATTTTACTCATGGCCGAGTTAACCCATGACCGAGTTGACCCATTGCCGAGTAGACCCATGACCGAGTTAATCAATGACCGAGGAAACCCATAGCCGATTTAACCCATGGCCGAATTAACCCATGGCTGAGTAAACCCATTGCCGACTTAACCAAAGTCCGAGAAAACCAATGCCCAAGTAAACCCATGCGCCGAGTTAACCTATGGCAGAGTTAACCTATGGCCGAGTAAACCCATGTCTAAGTAAACCCATGGCCGAGTTAACTCATAGCCGAGTTAACCCAATGCCGAGTTATTCCGTGGACGAGTAAACCCATGGCCGATTTAACTCATGGCCGAGTTAACCCATGACCGAGTTGACCCATTGCCGAGTAAACCCATGACCGAGGTAATCCATGACCGAGTAAACCCATGGCTGAGGAAAACCATGGCCGATATAACCCATGGCCGAGTAAACCCATGGCCGATTTAACCCATGACCGAGGTAAGCTATGACCGAGTTAACCCATGGCTGAGGAAACCCATGGCCGATTTAACCCATGACCGAATTGACCAAAGGCCGATATAACCCATGGCCGAGGAAACCCATGGCCGATTTAACCCATGACCGAAATGACCAAAGGCCGATATAACCCATGGCCGAGGAAACCCATGGCCGAGTAAACCCATTGCCGAGTAAACCCATGACCGAGGTAAGCCATGACCGAGTTAACCCATGGCCGAGGAAACCCATGGCCGATTTAACCCATGACCGAATTGACCAAAGGCCGATATAACCCATGGCCGAGGACCCCCATGGCCGAGTAAACCCATTGCCGAGTAAACCCATGACCGAGGTAAGCCATGACCGAGTTAACCCATGGCTGAGGAAACCCATGGCCGATTTAACCCATGGCCGAATTGACCCATGACCGAATTGACCAAAGGCCGATATAACCCATGGCCGATATAACCCATGGCCGAGTAAACCCATGGCCGATTTAACCCATGACCGAGGTAAGCCATGACCGAGTTAACCCATGGCTGAGGAAACCCATGGCCGAGTAAACCCATGACCGAGGTAATCCATGACCGAGTTAACCCATGGCTGAGGAAACCCATGGCCGATTTAACCCATGACCGAATTGACCAAAGGCCGATATAACCCATGGCCGAGGAAACCCATGGCCGATTTAACCCATGACCGAAATGACCAAAGGCCGATATAACCCATGGCCGAGGAAACCCATGGCCGAGTAAACCCATTGCCGAGTAAACCCATGACCGAGGTAAGCCATGACCGAGTTAACCCATGGCCGAGGAAACCCATGGCCGATTTAACCCATGACCGAATTGACCAAAGGCCGATATAACCCATGGCCGAGGACCCCCATGGCCGAGTAAACCCATTGCCGAGTAAACCCATGACCGAGGTAAGCCATGACCGAGTTAACCCATGGCTGAGGAAACCCATGGCCGATTTAACCCATGGCCGAATTGACCCATGACCGAATTGACCAAAGGCCGATATAACCCATGGCCGATATAACCCATGGCCGAGTAAACCCATGGCCGATTTAACCCATGACCGAGGTAAGCCATGACCGAGTTAACCCATGGCTGAGGAAACCCATGGCCGAGTAAACCCATGACCGAGGTAATCCATGACCGAGTCAACCCATGGCCGAGGAAACCCATGGCCGATTTAACCCATGGCCGATTTAACCCATGACCGAATTGACCAAAGGCCGATATAACCCATGGCCGAGTAAACCCATGGCCGACTAAACCCAAGTCCGAGAAAACCAATGTCCAAGTAAACCAAGGCGCCGAGTTAACCCATGGCCGAGTTAACCCGTGGCCGAGCAAATCAATGGTCGAGTAAACCCATGGTCGAGTTAACCCATTGCCGAGTTAACCCATTACCGAGTTAACCCAGGCGCCAAGTTAACCCATGGCCGAGTTAACCCATGACCGAGTTAACCCATTGCCGATTTAACCCGTGGCCGAGTATACCCATAGCCGAGTAAATTCATTGTCAAGTTAACCAATAGCCGACTTAACCCATGACCAGATAAATCCATAGCCGAGTTAACCCATGGCCAAGTTAACCCATGACCGAGTTAACCCATGGTCGAGTTAACCCACGGCTGAGTTAAATCATTGCCGACTAATCCCATGGCCGATTAATACAATTTACGATATTTTTTTCATGGTTTTTGTTTATTCATTGCCTTTTTTCTCACTGCGGTTGTTGAAAGGGTTCCTATGCTAAACTAGGGATCATTTACAACTATGCTTCTTGGATACACAACCAGAACTTGCAACGAATGTTGATTAATTATAATATTCAAGTTGTAGCCCGCTAGTTTACTCACTGGGATCGAACTCACGACCCCTCGTTACATGATGCTGATTCCTTACCACATAACTTACAGTACTTATATAGTATTAGATACAGTATATATCTAGATTGATGGAAATAAAGTAATTACCGCGGGCGTGTCATATTATATATCTAGATTGATGGAAATAAAGTAATTACCGCGGGCGTGTCATATTATATATCTAGATTGATGGAAATAAAGTAATTACCGCGGGCGTGTCATATTATATATCTAGATTAATGGAAATAAATTTTTGTGTATGTCCGTTATGATTTCTTGCAAATTATATATTTTTTGGTGTACAGTGAAGCCTCGTTTATCCGGACCCCGATTATCCGAATGTCTCGCAATCCGAACGAAATTGTAAGTGAACGGAATTATTTGAGCAGTTTGTTGCAGACGACTTTTGAAAACATTGTAGGAAAAGGAGAAATTGCTCGTGACGAGCAATTTCTCCTTTTCCCACAATGTGTTCTGCCATATCAGAAGATTATCTTTGAATTTCATCACGTTTTGATATGTCGTCTGCGAACTCTTTCAATTTGGGACGGTCGACAATTTGGCGTTTGCTAAAGGGTTATAAGTATACACGTGCATACAGACCGTTTATGTCTTAACGTGTATAAGAACATGCTCTGCTTCATTAGTACGGATTATTCGGTAAACCGGACATTTTGTTGGGAACGGGCATGTTCGGATTAACGAGACATCACTGTATTTGGGGTTATTTAACGATAAGGAGTAAAGCAAACAGACATCACTGGGCTTTTTCAATGAACACACTGTATTTCACAGGTCGCGGAAATACCCGAGAAGTAACAAGTCTTCGGTATAAGCCTGAGATGGTGTTTGTAAACAGTCGTGACACAGTTGACTGAGTAACCTCAAATTCATATGACAGGAAAACATTTGAAAAGTTAAGTCTGAGTTTCATCATTGTAATGATCATAACCTTGAACTTTGGAAGTATCACACTGGTTGGAATATATGGTTCAACAAAATCAAAAAGAATAGATAGGGTCGTGTATGATGACAATCCAGTCAGATGTTTCACACGCTCATTGTTGTCCCTAAGGAAATCTAAACTAAACTTGTCACACACAAAGAGTTGTTCCTTCAAGGAAGTAATTTCACATCCTGAGAGTTCACTTGTCATTGCATCGAACAGTAGTGTATCAATGTCTTTTGTCTCCACTCCTGTCTAACGGCTCAAAAGATTCTTGTGTTTTCTCACGACGTTTCTGCGTTCTTTCGTATCGATCCCCTTCCGAAGCTTTCCTCTTTCTGCCAAGATTCAGTGTATCATACACAATCGGAACTACTCGGGTATTTCCGTGAGCTGTGAAATACACCTAGGATATAAGTGTAGGGTTACAATTTTTCAGGTTAATCGGCCTCCGACAATTAACACATTTTCTAAGCGTGCACGTTTATTAGTTCAATGTGTATGGTAAATGTTGGACATCCTTTTAAATCATTTTATATCAGTGACTCATTCCAAATGGCGAAACGGTTGTTGTGACATGTATAGTTGTTTCCTCAATCAGATTTAAATACTTTTTAGATTTCGCATTTAAGATCTATTTTTAAAAACGAAAGTAAAGTGACGTCATTCTCGCGGGAAACAATATGGCGTCATCCCTATTATTTCAGAGGTGTTTTCATTGGATAAACCCGATGTGTTCAGATTGTATCATACAGAGAGGCCTTTTTTCCTGAAAAAAAAAATATATAAAAAATATAATAGGGGTTAAATATTAGTTGTGCCTTTCTATAACTGCCTCTTAGACACACTGGAGATCATTTGTGGAGCCTATCTAAAGAACTTAAAGATATCTATTCAATTGCATATTATAATACATGTACCTGCAAACGACCATTACACTTACATCAAGAGAAGGAGATATGTTCCCAGGCTGTTAAAATAACTTTCGTTAAGTTCGATGAAAGCAATAAAAGACAATATGATATATTTGGGTATGTGAATGTTGAAGCGCTGTGGCAAATACCCCAAAATTGGTTGGGTCAAGCAAAGGGTTACGAACGGAGTCGCAATAGCTTGACTCAAAAAAAAAGTCGATAATTTTTGTTTTATACTATTCTAAACATACTGATGGCGTATTATTTGAACAGACGCTGCGGCTTACGCTTACTCATATTTACTTAATCGAAAAATTACTAATTCGAAGACAGAAATATTTGGTAATGCACTGACCAACCGAGTTTTTCCAGATTAATGCAAGGGAGACAAATGCTACATGCCAGTTCATTAGAGTTCTCTCCCTTGCAATTGATTTTTGACATCTTCGCCATCTTTTATCGAGATAACAGTTGTCGTGACAGAATCTGTTCTAAAAAAATACCTCGCCCCTTTTTATTCCTGGGAGATGGATAGAAACATTCGATATGAAGTGGTAAGTAACAATTTAAGCTATACTACGAGACTACGAGTTAACCAGTTGCTTTCTTTTTTACGCAATCTATGGCAACCAAACAAATGGGGAGAAAACAAATCGGAAGAATGTTCATCTATCGATCTTGTCCAGGTAATGACTAAAGTCTAGACACAGTATGGGTCACTCCATTATCAAATGGCTACATAAGGAAATGTATGAAACAAGTCTTTCCTGTCAGTATTCCGAATTATTGATTATTTATTTATTGTCGACACTCCTTGGAATCGTCTTTTCCAGAGGATGGTAATGAGAATTACAGGTCAGTTCGGTAAATCTTCTTCTTCTTCCAATATAGTACAGACACCTTCCGGCGTATACTCGTACTAGCGCAGCGCAGTGTAAGAAGTGTCTATGTACAACTATGGTGGTTTAAAATAAAAAAAAAACAAAAAAAATACTATGTATAGTGCAGGTAAAATACGTCGAGTACTGTCTATCGCATGGTCACTGGTAGCACTTCTCTCTTGAAGCTGTCAATGGTTGCGCAGCTTACTACTGACTGGGGAAGGCCGTTCCAGAGGCGGATGGTATCTGGGAAGAAGGATCGTTGGTAGCACTGTGTCCTTGCATATGGTACTAGGTAGTGGAGTCCATGGCCTCTTGTGGAGCTGATGGCTGTCATGTTAGATGTAGGGACTTCCACTAGGCCGTTGACAATGCGGTACATCATGGTGACCTTTGCATGGGCTCTACGTTCTTGGAGGGTTGGCCATTGTAGTTTCTGGAGCATACTTGTGACGCTGCTGGTCCTTCTGTAGTCGGAGAAGACCATCCTTGCCGCTCGGCGTTGCACCATCTCAAGTTTCCAGATGTTGGCATTGGTGAATGGATCCCAGATGATGGAGGAGTACTCGACCAGTGGCCTCACCAGGGTTATGTAGCATAGTTCTTTAGTTTTTCTTGGGCACTGTTGGATGTTTCTCTGTAGAAATGATCTGGCATTGTTGGCTTTCTTTGTTATGGTGTCTATGTGGGGGTTCCAACTTAGTGATTTTTGGAAGTTGAGTCCTAAATATTTTGCTGTGTCTGCTTCTTCTAGAATATGTCTATGAATGTTGTAGGATTGCCTTATAGGTTTTTTCTTGTTGGTTATGTGAAGTATCTGGCACTTTTGCGGGTGGAACTCCATGAGCCAATCCTTCTCCCATCTCTGTAGGCCATCAAGGTCTTGCTGAAGGGCTTTGGCATCTTCGTCTGTTTTGATGCGACGGTAGAGGGCACAATCGTCTGCAAACATTCTGGTGGTGGATTCGGATGATACGTATTCAGGCAGGTCGTTTATGAACAGCAAAAACAGAAGAGGTCCTAGGACACTGCCCTGGGGGACTCCGGACTGCACAGGCGCCTCTCCGGACTTGCTGCCATCCAGGAATACTCTCTGGCTTCGTCCATGTAAGAAGCTGCCTATCCACTCAAGTAAGTGGTCTCTTATCCCGTAATATTTGAGTTTCATAAGAAGACGTTGGTGAGGAACTTTATCGAATGCTTTCGAGAAATCTAACAGAATGACGTCAGTCTGACCAGCGGCATCAATGTTGCGTGCAAGATCCTGGACTGTTTGGATAAGCTGAGTCTCACAGGATCTGCGTTTTCGGAAACCATGCTGGGCATCTGTAAGTATGTTGTTGAAGTCGAGGTGTTTCATGATGGAGCTTGTGACGATGTGCTCAAGTGCCTTGCATACTATAGATGTCAAAGAGACAGGTCTGTAATTTTCGGCTTTACTACGGTCACCCTTTTTGTAGATCGGCACGACGTTGGCAGTTTTCCAGTCATCAGGGATGGTCCCTTGGTCCAGCGAGGCCTGGAAGAACAGCGTGAAGACTGGTGCAAGCTCAGTTGCTGCCTCTTTCAACAGTCTTGCAGGGAGTAGATCGGGACCAGTTGCCTTGTGCGGGTTGAGTCCAGCAAGGATCTTGTGTACTCCTTTCTCAGTGACTGTAATGTTCTTCACGGACTCGTGCGGACTAGGTCCCATGTCGGGGATGGTTGTTGTGACTTCATCCTTGTTGAAAACTGAGGAAAACTGTTCGTTAAGGATGTTAGCCTTTGTGTCACTATCAGAGTGTGTTATGCCAGTCCTGGTCTTCAGTGGTGCTACTCCTTGACTGTCTGTTTTCTTACTCTTAATGAAGCTGTAGAACTTTTTTGGGTTTGATTCAGAATCTGGGCTAATAATATTTGTAACGTACTGATTGTAGGCCTCCTTACAGGCAATTCTGGATTTTTTCTTCAGATCTTCATACCTTTTTATGTTTTTGGATGATTTGCTTGACTTTGCTTTGATATACGCTCTCTTCTTTTGTCGACTGAGCTGTTTGATCTCTCTGTTTATCCATGGCTGGCTAAATCGAGTGCTGGTCATCTTGGAGGGCACGCATATGTCTAAAATCTTTATGAGATGGTCTTTTATGTCTTTCCACATTGTATTTACGTCGCTAAGGGTTGTGTATGTTTCCGTGAAGTGTTGCTGGAACTGGAGGCCTTTGTTTTTCAATGATGTTACATCGGCTTTTTTCCATAGGTGAATAAGTCTTTTCACTGGTTTTGATCTCTTAGCTGAGGCGTTTGATTCTATGAAGACTATGTCATGGTCCCCAAGTCCAGGCAGTGTGGTATTGCGTGTCGTAAGAGTTGGACGGTTGGTGAGGAAAACATCAAGAATAGAGTCTTTTCTTGTTGGCTGTGTGACCATCTGATGAAGGTTGCAGTGTTCTGTGAGATCAAGGATCCTGTTGTTGATACTGCTGGAATTCTGGTTTCCCTTCACAGTGTTGGTTACCCAGTTGATGTCAGGAAGGTTCAGGTCGCCTCCAATCCAAAAGACAGCATTTCTGTGTCGGTTCTTGATGCCTTCGATGGTGGCGCAAAGGTCTTCAACGTAAGTTTCATTTGAGTTGGGTGGTCTATAGATGGATCCTATGATAAGTGATTTGTTTTTATCCAGGGTAACTTTAGCAAAAACTTGCTCACTGTTTGGTCCTGTGTCAATCTTCTCATGAATCAAATCGTTTTTCAGGCCGAGAAGGACACCGCCATATCCATCTTTCCTGTCATTTCTCAGTATGTCATAATTTGGAGGGAAGATTTCTGAACTGTGGATGTTCGGGTTTAGATAGGTTTCAGTGCCGATGATGATGTTGGGATCGGCAGAGTCTAAAAGGTTACATATTTCTGCTTTCTTGTTCTTACAGCTTTGAAAGTTAATGATCAAGGTTTTCAGGCTGCGGAAAGATGGAGTTGACCTTTTCTTCTGTGAAGATTTGGGCGAGGAGCTTGTAATAGGGGGCCCAGGACTTGATGAGCAGGTAATATTTGATGAGTCCAGTGTGCTAAATGAGTTGCTGGATGCATCAACAATGAATGATTCGAAAAGGCTGGAAGAAAAATTTGGCATACCACAATTGTCACAGTGCCATGATAGATTACTATAATTACATAGAGTGTCATAGATTTTGGAGTTCATATGCATACACTGGGCATGGTACCACTGTTGGCAGTCATCGCATGCTACACCCTTTTGCTTCCATGTAACGGCCTTACTACAGATCTGGCAGGGGTACTTCGGTTGACGGGGACCTGGGTTGATCTCAACATCGGATGAAGTAGCAATCAGCAACATTGAGATATACAGCAATGTCTGTAGCTTGCCTCTGCGTATACATGGGTAGAAGGACAGTGTGCTAAGGCGTCTGTTTACCATAAAGTATTGTACATCCATTATTCGGTAGTCTACTTCCTTGAAAAAGCTTGAAGATGGGGAAGGTCTAGTATGAGAGGCATCTGGGGAGGAGTGATGAATGCTTGAGCCAATGATTACCAGGAAGGTGAGCAGGCAACAGGTACAGTGGTCCAAATCCATTTCTGTCAACTTTGTTTACGTTCTCAACCAAGATGGCGGCCATGGATGCCTCAGTTGGATCGAGGGAAAACTGGTGAAAAGTTGCCTCAGATATGAAGTGGGCACTCTGGAGTGATTTAGAATGAAGTAGTGGGGTATTCTTACCATACACAGTAAAAAAATTTGATCAATCAGGCTTTAGAAATAATTAAAAAGAGTGTTTTAATGTTAACTTTTTCGGGAGACAATCTTACACCGCGCATGCGCAAAATTTGACTAGTTCGGTAAATGACTAGTTCGGTAAAAAGGTAAACTATAGTAAAGGGTCTGGCTGGTTTGGTAAAAACCTCTACTAGAGAGAACAACAGTTTAATTGGGTGTAAAAAACAGTTTAATCCCATATTGATTAAGTGTTACTTAACTAACACTTACTATTATTTACATACATGCAAAATAGTTTATTTCTATTTTAATACACACTGTCATTTCCATAGTTACATCAATAAAGGCATTTTATTTTAATACACACAAAATACAATCAATGATTTGGACAGAGATGTTATCTATGTCTCTGATTTGATTATAGTAAAATCTATGCAGTCCGTCTTATGATGCAAACACTCAAATTAGTCAATTCCTCACCCCAAATATTAAAACAATCAAACTAGTTGTTTAAAGGAGGAATTTAAGTGCTTAAAAAATACATTCCATACACTGCGTACAATTAATTTTAGTCTAGTATAGGTTTTTACCGAACCTGCCAGACCTTTTACTCTAATTTACCTTTTTACCGAACTAACTAATTTGACGCGATCAGTATTTAATGAGAAATTTTTGCATAAGGCAATATCTCCTGTCACGTTCAACTTTTAAATGATTCATTTGTTTTTTGTCTTAACGTTTGAACACCAATATTTCCATTATAACAGTAAAATATCAAATGATCAATTACTCGCATTGGGTAGACTACCGCTCACTGTTGTAAAGCATTTTTTAATTAATCCATGTACGTAACATGGTAACATATCATTATTCCACAAATTTACTTTGCAAGAAAGGTTTGATTAACACTAGTTTACCATTTTCTGCTTGCCTGGTTTCCCGATATTTCTGTTAGAAATGTAGAAGTTATGTTACTTCTGTGTTTTGTTCTCAAGGATGAGCTTCTCTCTTCATCCATAAGTCCATGGGCAACAGTGGCACAGTGGTAGAGCGTCGGACTACTGTACCGAGAGTTCCGGCGGGTTCGAATTCCTGTTAGTCGAGGTGAAAACTGCCGGGATGAACCCACACAGTGTTGCGATTACTGGTGAATTGTCCAGGAAACAGTCATGGAGAGTGACAAGATGGGCAATATTAAGCCTCCTTCACAATCGATATTAAACAAATTATGCAAACAAACAAACAAACAAACATCTACATGTCTTGCTTTTGAGCATTGTCATACTAGTGTGTTCCATTAATTACCGACCAGTGATAGTTAGTGTGTTCCATTAATTACCGACCAGTGATAGTTAGTGTGTTCCATTAATTACCGACCAGTGATAGGTTTGGAAATATGTCTTCCTCAAGTCATGTGCACTGTCAGTTAAAGAAATAACAGAAGCACTGATCCTTGGGTGTACTAATGCAGAATCCTGAGATACATATAGTCAAAACTGTTTAATCTGATTCATTTTAGTTGTCGACGGAGGAGGACAACGTTCCAGCAGAACCAGTCGTCCTAGCGATGGTTGTGCCTCCCCCAGAGTATGAATCAACTGAAAACCCGAACGGTGCAGGTAAACTTCTTTTGCATGTCAATATACCCAGTGATGGTTTAGTATCCAGGAAGCAGTCATCAAGTGAAGCTTTGAACAAGCTTCAAGCTTCCTTCACAATTCAGGGCTCACGCTGTCGGTCGCCAAATGCGCCAAATGCGAATATTATTTCATTCTGGCGAAAGATTTCCCGATTTGGCGAATTTGCTTGGCGCATGTTTTTTATATTTTACTTTACCATTTTTCCACCTGTCCGGACATTACAGACAGTTATATCTTTTGACACACTTAACAGTATCTCCGAAAACCCCAAATTAATCCGCTAATTGTTATCCCCGTGTCAAACCATGCCTGAGGCGTGTATTAATCGGGTCTTTATTACGTGTAAACAACTCGACACACTTGATTGGTAGACTTGATGCGGTTGTTCCACAAAACCGATTACTATTTACCCCATTCCGTCCAGTGTGTTATGATGCATGGCAGAATGCGAGAATTAAAAGAGGGTTAATTTGTAAAGTATTTTGATATTGACAGTTTGCCTCCTTCGCTGATGCAACGGTATTATTCAAATTGCGATCCTCTATCATTAATCATTCACATCATCAGACCGGAGTCTTGACGAGAGTAAAAACAAATAGACCTTAAAGATCATGTTTACTTTTCATTTATCTATCGGACATTATAAAATAAATAACAAAACTGAGAATTCAGAAATGTATAGTCTTCAATATGATTTAATGTTATCTGAGATAAAAGATTCATTTTGATTTTGTCACTCAAAGCGTAGCCTTTAGTTATACCATCTTTGGTTTAAATTTGTTCGGGGGGGTGTCTTGGCTTTTTTTTTTTTTTACATATTTTTTATTGGCATTACACATTACATATTTATGACAATACAATTTTAATACAAATGGTGAAACATAACAAACAGAAATAATTTACCAAGAGGATTTAACACATATGTACATATAACATGAAACATGTTTAAAATAAAGAAATTTTAATTGGAGCCATTTGCTCAGAATTTGGCTCCTACTTCTTTAATTTGGCTCCTATTTTTGTCATTTGGCGAATGTGCTGGCGCAGACTTTTTTCCAGCCAGGGTGAGCCCTGCAATTTATGTAAAACAAATATGGTAAACTAAACTGTGGTAACCTAAAAAGCCAAACCATGAAGACAAAATCCAATGCAGAGCAATATGGAGAAATGGTGTCCGGAAAAGGCCATCACCTTCATGGTGACCTTCAATCCTTCATCAAATGGAAGGTTCAGTGCAAAACTATAGTAAGGCCCTCACAAACTTGAAGCACTTACTCTAGTATTACAGTGAACACTCATGTATGGAGGATTTAGTCCAGGGTAGAGTTTTACTAAACAACTTAAGGAAAATAATTTGCTGAAGTCGAAACTGATATACATGGTTATTATAAACAAAGTTTTGTTATGTGGCACGTCATTTGAAGTGTTTTGGAAAGATGATTCCAATGATGTGTTACTATGTACTATTGTTTAGCAAGATATAGGAAAAAGGCAATGTTGTTTTGAACTTACAATCTATAGGGGTCATATCCAGGAATTGGGGGTTGTTTATTATACAAGTTGGGGGTCAAGGAAAACCCTCTTGTAACTTGTAAACATATTTTTTATACTCAGATACAGGGCGACATTGGTGCAGTGGTAGAGCGTCAGGCTCTTGTACCGAGGGTCCCGGGTTCGAATCTACGGTAGGCGAAGTGAAAATTTTCGGGACTAACCACAAACCTGCGCAATTACTGTTTGAGTATCCAGGAAGCAGTCATCGAGAGTGGCTTTGAACAAGCTTTAAGCTTTCTAAACAATCAACGTAGATCAAATACATGTATGCAGTGATTTTTTTCAAATTAAATCAATGAGTTCTTTTCCCAAAACTTTAAAAATCAATGAAAATAGAAAATGATTAAAATGAGTGAAAGCAATGAGTTTTTGGGAAATTTTATGAGATTTTTAGGGCCAAAAATTATCACTGTGTATGGTAAAAATGTTATTGACATATTTTTTGTATATTTAGATAAATGTTTTGGCACCAAACTGCCGACATACGTTCAGGCGACGACCCTGCCGTCCTACGAGGAGGCGGAGCGTTGTAAGGCAGAGGAGGCAGAGTTACAAGAAGAGGCGGAGAGACAGAGAGATGCCGAACATGGACGGTTCACGGAGCTTGCCATCGGCACTGATAGCATGTTCCTCTGTACATTTATAAGTAAGTCAACATTTTGAGGGTTCAATGTAATAATATAATTAGTGCTTCAAGTTTGTGAAGCACTTACTATAGTCTTGCATTGAACCCTTGATTTATGCTAAGACAAGAAAGGTTGTTTTGGTTTTTAATCATTTTGTTAAAGCTGCTTGTTCAAAGATGTAAGGAAACTTGTATACATTAAAACATTGTTCATTTAAAACTATACATCAGCTGTTCTGTCGTAGGAAATGTACTGGAGAATAGCCATTACAGTAAATAAGTTTAATTTAATTATTCAGAGCCTGATTTAAGCGAAACTATCTATTCGGATCTAAAACAATTGTAACAATTTTGAAATTAATCCCTATTTGCTTGTACATACTTTGATGTATGGACACATTCTGAATCAATTCTGTGTTCAGTAGATATAACTAATGAAATATCATACTTGATACAAAAACGGTATTGTTTTAACGTAATTTTATTTTAACTTGCTAAATGTTTCATGTATGAACACTTAAAGGGTTTTGTTCAATTTTATCTCCTGGTTTCCCGGTTGATTAATTAGTACTTGCAAATTACTGTTGTTTCATTTACCAGTTGTTTTGTCTACAAAGCAGATAAGAGAATAGATGAGTCATTTCATTTATGTATGTAATAAAGTGTAGTTTTATCGATTTCATCTTGTTCATTCTATGATATAATTTGTATTTCTTATAACAACATTGTGTATTTATGACTTAAATAGTTCGATCATATTTGACAATTGTAGGCCTACAAATGACTTCTTAAAGGAAAATAATGACCAGTATCAATAAAGTACATCAGGACAGTTGGACACACTTTTGCACATCATAAACTATACAATCTCATGTTAAGCGTGAATTGGCACTAAGTTCATATGTAGACAAAACAACTTCCCCCTTTATGCAATAATATCAATTAGACGAAACAACTGTCACCCCTGCTACCCATCTACCCTTACTGGCCACAGAAAGGTTGTGGATACAGATAACACTTTGAGTAATTTAAACAAGTTGGTGTTTTAAGATATTTTACAAGCAGTATTTTAAAACCATTCAAGTAATTCCTATTTTATCGGGTATTCATTATAATTATGATAGAAACCATAAATTGTACTGCTGTTAGTATTCATGAAATAGAATTTACTCCATTGTTGTTTTAGAAATGTTGCTAGCAAAATTCGAGCACAGGAGTGGAGGTCCAACTAAAGTCTTGCATTGAACCTTTGATTTGATTTTATGTTCTCTCCATTTCAGTGTCGTTTGTGTTTAACTGGGTTGGATTCCTGTTTTCCTTGTGTGTCACCCAGTCTGTAGCTGGGAGGTGCGGGGCATTGTCTGGCCTGGGACTGAGCATAGTTAAATGGGTGGCCCTTTTTAAGGTGAGTCTAGTGTAGGGAACCAGACATAGTTTGTTATATGCGGAAGGAACCAACCATCCAGGATATGTAAGAGGCTTAGATAGATTCCCAAAACTAAAAAGAATTTATTATATTGTAAAATTCAATCTGTACATCAAACTAAAAAACTGTTGATGCATTTTAAAGTGCTATGAAAATGCATTTTAAAGTGCTATGAAAATAACACACAATGAAGATAGCTATGTGATTTTAGACACTTTAAATGGTTTTGAAAACAAATACTCATTGATTTGATTAGACTCAAAATGTTATGCAAACAAATAGCTGAAGAAAAGTTGATGTGATTCTAAATGCTTTGCAAACAAAAAGCAGAAAAATTCTTAATGCAATGTAAAACTGTTTATGCAATTTACCACCAGACAAAATGCCTCAAATTGAATATTTGTGATGGTTCAGTATATGAAAGATTGTTCAAACCTGCAACAAAAAAAACAACAGATGCACATTTGAACTGCTTCAAATAGCATCTACTGTGAAAATATCTCCAACAAACATTTGGGTTAGTGATTTGTCGACTGGTTAATTCAAAATGCTTTTTGAACAATGTACCGATAAATTGTTAATGTCATTTGAAATGCTATGCAGACAAGGTCCACATCTATGCCATATGAATGATCTTTGTTTCTCTGATTAACAGCACAACCAGTGGGCTGAAGGATTTGCAGAGCAAGATTCATGGATCTGGTGGCTTCTGATACTATGTGGTAACTATTTTATTCATTTTTTATATGGGTTTTACATCAAATCAACATTATTTCAGTTATGTAGCGATGGAGGACTCTTAATGATGGAGGAAAACCCCATACTCAACTGCCCATAAGGGCTGGTTAAGGCGGGTAGAACCATTGGCATTCCGTAAGTCAGTTGGGACACTGCCTCTCATGAAAATCCATATCCCTCTCAGGGTTTGAACCAACAGGGTAGGGGCCATGTGATTTCAAATTCTGTACTCTAACCACTAGGCCACGTAGGCCCCAACTTTGTTATAAAAACACTAAATGATCCAAAAGTTTTTTTTTAAGATGTAATTATTTAATGTGTGTCCACACAATAGAATTTTGTGATATCAGCCATTTTTTTTTATCTATTTCAAAGGGTCCTGTGTGACCCAGTGGTTAAGGTGGAGGACAGAGAACATGGGTGTCCAAGATATAAAGCCCCACCAACACCTCTGGTTTCGTAAGAGTGACCTTTGGCAAGTCACTTCATAGCCCTAGCCTAGTACTGGTAGATCAAGGAAAGTTGTTACAAAACTGAAAAATAGTTGTCACTGCATTAAAAACAAGACAAAAAAATCTAATGTGTGCCTACAAAGTAGAATTCTGTGATAATAGCCAGTTTACTTCTTTTTCAAATAACTCCTTATTGGTTGCAATGACCTACAACATACAAAGCTTCAGATTCTTTTTAGAAAAGTTTATCTGAATTGGTTCATGGTGAAAAAATGGTCATTTTCTGAAATAATTGGGCCAAACATATTCTATTAGTGCTACTCTTTAAAGGCCCATAAAAGGGATTAATGCTTTATCAAACTATATTATTTGGTAATCATTTGGACGGATTCAAAAGGTTATCACCAGAAAACACCATCAGCATAACTTAAATGTAAAAGTAAACCAGAAATAACCCAGATTAGCAAGTAATTCAGTTTTCCTCATTCTTCACCTCTGAACTTGACAGTTTATACACACATTTTTGAACCGACCAATCATAATTCGTTATTTTGAATATGTAAACAAACAGGTTGTTGATAAACATGATTAAATTAGAGACAACTATTTTTCAAGCACAAAATAACTCATTTTAAATGAGTCTATTTAATAGGGTCTGAATGCATTTCTAAACTAATTTTCATGACTTTTATGAACATAATAAAAGAATTCCATATATTTTTTCAGTAATTTATTTTTTCTCCTCTCCATTGATGTGCCTTTAACAAATAATGACCCTCTCACCTGTCTTAATCTGTTGAAAGCGGTGCACCAGATTTGAATCTGTGGGTCAACACAGCAGGCCAGTCATAGATTTGTTCTGAGCATTGGATTTAAACTGACAAAGTGTCAATTCATTTTCTGCCTTAGCCTGGGCCCCCATGGTCTAGTGGTTAGAGTATGGAACTTGAAATCACATGGCCCCTCCCCGCGTGGGTTCAAATCCTGAGAGGGATATGGATTTTCATGAGAGGCAGTCTCCTGACCGACTTACAGAATGCCGATGGTTCTACCCGCCTTGACCAGCCCTTTTGGGCAGTTGAGTATGGGGTCTTCCTCCATCATTAAGAGTTGGGCATCGCTACATAACTGAAATAATGTTGATGTGATGTAAAACCTATAAAAAAAAATTGAACTTGGAATCACAAGGCCCTTCTCTGTGTGGATATAAATTCTCGATGAATGTGTTTGGTTTTTCATGAGAGATTGTTTCCCAGCTGAGATACAGAATGCCAATGGTTCTACCTTGTTTATCCAGCCCTTATGGGCAGTTAAGTTTGTTTTCTTGGTCCATTTTTATAAGCAGGGCATAGCAACTGAAATGATGATGGCGGGACATAAAACCCATATAAGTCATACCCTATGGTTGTTTTGTCTACAGGTAAATGGCATATCATAGAGGTTTATCTATTGAATGAATACTACAATTCAACAGAGTTGACCTCAGCAAAAATTAAAATGATTCCATAATTTTGAGTGTCATAAAAAAAATTTACATCTTATTTGCATGGGTAAAGTCTTCATTGGGCCAAACTCGAGACCTTAAGACTGCAAATGTGTCATATGACAAAAAATTTATGTACTAAATAGAAGGTAACAAATTACCTGAAGGTAACAATATATAGCCCTCAAGATCCCATATAGTTTTATAGTGCGGAAACCGACTTCATGCTTATGCAAACAGGTAAGATCCAGACCAGCCGCCAAGTAAATCAACATATCCTGTTTGCTACTCTGAGTATCTTTCCTTATTTAAATTAAGCAAATTTTTAAGGTTTTGAAAAGCAGACGACCCAACAATCTTTTTTTTTTAGAAAATTACCCAGTATTCTAAGTGTTTAGTAGAACAGGGTCTTCCCCAGGATCCTTTTCAGGTGCTGGGGTGCTTGATGCAGGGGAAGGGATGTTCGGCATAGTGGCGGGTACCTCCTTCCTTTTGTCAATTTCTTTTAAAATATGCATCACAAAATGGCGGAGTATCTATGTACATCTTTGAATTATCAGACAAAAAAACTGTTATTAAACCAAATAAAATGTATCAAACAATGTCAGAAGCAACTAGGCTGCCCGCAGGACAAATTCCTAGCGCAGTGGAATCATTTAAGGTGCTGGGGGAGTGCTACTTATAAAATTCAGGGGCTGGGGCCCCACAGGCCCTTACAGACCAGGGGAAGACCCTGAGTAAAGTACCTTGGATTAAAGGACCTTTTTCTGTTTATTTTAGGGTTCATGATTTTTGTACGAGGAGCTGTACAGTATGCCAGGGTAAAGTTTGAATGGCACAAGCTAAACGGACAGATCCGAAGATATTATTTGTTTTAGGAGATTTGATGAGGTTCCTGAACAAAAATCAAGGTGGGAGCATAAAAAACAACGTGGGAAAATTGGTTCAATCATGAAATTAAATTGTTGATAATTACTATTTTGTACATTGAAATGTCTACATATTCTTAGAAAATTAAATTATACTTGTTGGATAATTTTTGTTTGTCCTTTGCCTAGGATTTGTATTGTCAACATGATTTGTGTTCACAAACATTTTAGATTTCTATTGACTTCCCAAATGATTTATATTATATGATTCACAAAGTCCTATATTGTTGGCACTGAACATCATATTGAGGTATCTCTAAAGCCTTGTGCTGAATATAAAACTTATATATAAACTTTCCTGACAAAAATAGTCTTATTTTATGATACCCTTATTCCATAATTCTTCACTTTAAGGCATTTGCTGTCTAAAACCGTAGAAACCACTGTGACAAAAGGATAAATTGCTCCTGTTGAGCAATTTATCCTTTTGTCTCAATGGTTTCTACATAAAATTGTTAAGGAAACTCTTAAGGAGTGTGAGAACAGGTAGAAAAATTGGCTTATATTCTTTTTAGTTTTTTGTCTGTCGAGGTTGTTGGTGACCAATAACATTCATGAAGAGATGTAATCTAAAACGTAACTTGGGAATTCATGGCTGCATAGCATCTGGTATTTAGGTCTAAATGAGGGGTTCAATTCAAGACATTGGAAGTTAAATCACTGAGAAGTTTCGTTGTGCGTTGCACCATTTTCAAGCTTAAACCTTGTAGATTATCAAAGGACGTAGATCAGTGTCTTTGGGCAAGGCACCATTTTCCAGGCTATCAATTATACCTAATAATTACCTATGGATAACATTGGGGCAAATGTTGAGAAAGTGTTAAACCCCAAATATGGAATGGGACTTTTCTTGGAAGAGATGCTGTGTAGTTTGGGTGAAGAAATGCTAGGAAGCATGGATAGAGGCACTGACTGTCATGATACATCAAGTTTAACCCTTTCCCAAACAGTAACGACATTTGACCACTTTGTTGTAGACGACTTTAGAAAACATTGAGGGAAAAGGAGAAATTGCTCTTACGAGCAATTTTTCCTTTTCCCACAAGGTTTTCTGCCCTATCAAAAGATTATTTTTCAATTTCATCACATTTTGAAATGTCATCTGCAAACTCTTTCAATTTGGGACAGTCGAAAATTTGTTGTTTGGGAAACGGTTAACAGGCAAAAGTTTGGACATTTTTTGTGGCTAAATCATTGAATCTAACCATTTATGATTCAATGATCAATCCATTTCATGTTTGTTGGAAATCACTCCTTTTCTTTATGTATATAATGGTAAGTGTTTTGTTAATCGTTTAAACTTTCTGGGATAGTTTAAACCACCACATATTTGGACTATTCCATTAAACGTTGAAAGAGCATAGGGGTTAAGGTGGCAGACTAAGAACTCGGAGGTCCTGGGTTAGAGCTCCACCAATAACTCTGGTTTCATCGGAGTGACATTGGCAAGTCATTTGAGAACCCTAGCCAAGTACTGGTAAATCTTGGAAAGCTGGCACATTTCTAAAAAATTGTTGACATGACGTTAAACACCATACACAGAGGTTATAAAGAATCATGCTGTTGTTGGTAGCTTAGACCCAAATGGGTTTTCATGAGGCTGATTGGTTGAGGTACTGGACTTCTAGCTTGCAGGTCCAGGGTTCGACCACCTTCAGTATCTAACAAACTGGTCAAATGTTGTTATTGTTTGGTAATGGGTTAAAGGGCCTGGGAAAGACCATGTCCTCTATTCTGATATGTGTTGTACATATCGAGTTAAATGCAAGACCAAAGCATGTCATTCACTTGTATGGAAGTCGGGCTTAAGTCTTGTATTGAACCATGAATATGCTGTCTTTCAATAGAAATAAAATTAATGTCGACATATGTGATGAGTTGTGAATTGCCCTTTGCTTTTAATGGAATTGTCCAGAGTAGATATTGGGACATGCTTGGAAATGACCAACTAGATTTGAAAAATATGTATTTTTTTATCCTGGACTTTCCTCATAGTTTAAATAAATGTCTTTAGGTTTTTGGTTTTTCCAAATTGAAGGTTTTTCTTCTACAGGAATTTTGAAGATAATGAACATTTTTGTTGACTGGTGTTGAATAATTTGTTGACTGGTGTTGAATAATTTTGTTGACTGGTGTTGAATAATTTGTTGACTGGTGTTGAATAATTTGTTGAAGAACTTTATGATGAACATCTATTCTGTTTGATCCAGTTTGAGCCCTTTTGTCAATGTTGGTGACTGTATTGATGGGGATTTGTTTATACATGTATGTGATTTTGTAATGCTATTTTGTCTTGTTTAAATTTCACTATTCTATTTTTTATCCAAGAAACTTGAATTGAAGTCTTATTTGTTAAAGGAAACTTGGTTCAATTAATTAAAAATTGAAAATCAATGAAATATTGTATGTAGTATATCTGAATTTTTTTTTAATATTCTTATTCTTAAACATTTTGATAAAATAATATAATGTGTAGTTAATTTCAGACAGCCTTTATTTTTTTTTTTATCTATAACAGTTTTACAAAGAAAATTGTGGTTACAATATGAGTTATTGACCATTCTGAAGTAAAAGAACAATTAACAGCACATATCAGAAAATATCTTAACAAAGGATGTCAGCGTTTTCAACTTGACAGCATAACTAAAATCCTGTATTAAGCAGCCGGCTGTTATATATCACATATTTGGTTCGGAGGTGGTTGTTAAACACAGGTTTGACTAGTAGTGAATTTGTTTCAGTGAATCTTTCATTGTACCAGTATATTTTTGCTCATTGCTCAAATCCTCAAACCACTGCTGTACAAACTGTAAAGGTTTTTCAGACAGTCTGGTTGTGATACAATGAAGCAAGTGCAAGAAGATACCATTGTGACAAAAGGGGAAACTGCTCATTATGAGCAGTTTTTTCTTTTGTCACAAACGTTTTTTTACAAAACATCACCAAGGAAAAGATATTTTTTTATACTTTGTAATTGTTGTCTACTGAAGCTTTTAATTAAACCAACTCGAAATTTAATCCTGTATAAAATAATTGGTTAATGTATCTGCAGGAAAAGAATAACAAGTACTTGCAACAAAAGAAAATACTGTTTTTACGAACAATTTTGCCTATAGTAAGATTGTTTAGAAATTAGCTATATGAAGGTGCCTGTTTACACACGAGACAATTTGCAAGTCAAAGTAAAATTTTTAAACAATACAATATCAAATATTGTAATGCAGTATTGTATTAAATGAAAAGTAGCTACTGAACGCAAAATTGATTCAGAATGTGTCAATACATCTTAGTATGTATGGACGGTATATGATGGATTTCAAAATTGTTGCAACGCTTTTGAAGCTGAATATGTATTTATTCATTGTATACATACAGAAAGACTTAGATACAAACTAACTTTACTTCCATTGGCTATTCTCCAGTATGTCTCATACAACATTACAGCTGTTCAAGGGTTCAATACAAGATTATAGAAAGTGCTTCACATACATGAAGCACTTACTAAAGTCTTGTAATGAACCCTTGTGCTGTACAATTTCATAGAAATAGAATGTTGATATCTAAGTTTTCTTACATCTGTGACCAAGCAGATTTAACTTGTTGTATACAATTTGCAACAGACAACTTTAAAACCAAGTAGCAAAGAAACAAGGAATTTTAGGTAATTTGATTAGTTTGGTGTGTTGAATTTTGTATTTTCTCAAATGTGATGTTTCCTCAATCATTGTAGTAAGTAAAACTGTTAATTTGTGCAATCTTTTCTTGAAATTAAATAAAACTGACAAGAAAGAAGTATTGTTGTA
This sequence comes from Cerastoderma edule, assembly GCA_947846245.1. Classification (NCBI taxonomy): domain Eukaryota; kingdom Metazoa; phylum Mollusca; class Bivalvia; order Cardiida; family Cardiidae; genus Cerastoderma; species Cerastoderma edule. The sequence goes on from OX401408.1 coordinate 17,038,482, forward strand.
ATTTCACCAGAGAAATACTGATTTTTGAAAAGTCATGTTTTATGTCTGCCTAATGAATTATTTTTTTATAAAGATGTTTAACACAATATCTTCCCCTTTTCTTAAATTATACTGCGACATTCTTTAAAACACTGGAAGCAGGTGTCTAAGAATTCAGTATGACATTAAAAGGACTACTTCACAGATTAAGAATTTAATCTGTTTGAAATAGAATATCTTTTAGGGTTATATGACATCACAGATCTATAGAGTTAAAAAAAAAAAGATTATTGGAACACTCCCCACTGTTTTTTTTTATAACAATGTGATGGAAATATAGGGCATTTAAATTACACATTTAGTAAACTGTTAAACCCTTTACCAAAAACCGAATTTTCCACGATTCCAATTTGAAAGAGTTTGCATACAACATTTCAGTATGTGACGAAATTGGAAAATAATCTTCTGATAGGGTAGAAAACATTGTGGGCAAAGGAGAAATTGCTCGTCATGACTCCTTTTGCCACAATGTTTTCCATAGTGGTCTGCAACAAAGTGGTCAAATGCCGTTGTTGTTTGGTAATGGGTTAAGCAGTTTATTTTGTAAATAATCATCTAAATTTGAATTTCCCAAAGATGAGGGGTGGTATTTTAAGATACCATCGTGACATGGTTCTCACAAACATTTGGTTATACATAGGCACATGTGCATTCCTCTTTTCCCTTAAGGGTAATGATTGAAATGGGTATCAAAGCACTGAAAAGCACAAACAGGTTATTTCACATTTCGTGATAAAAACAGTGGTGTTCAGCAACTTCAGAATAAAGAAATACATTTTTTTTTTTTGTATTTTGTTAATTGACAAGGCATAAGGAGTGTTTAAATCATCTTTAGAAATTGCTTTGTCGTGGCCAAGTGGTTAGAGTACAGAACCGGAAATCTCAAGGCCCCTCTCTGCGTTCGTTCAAACCCCGGTAACGGCATTTAAACTGTCATGGAAGGTAGTCTTTCGACTGACTTCAAAAGTGCCTTTGGTTCTACGCGGCAGTAAGGTATAGGGTCTCCTTCCATCATTGATGGTCGGGCATCGCAACATTACTGAAATAATGTTGACGCGATGTAAAACCCATATACATTAGATAAATACAATCGAGAGAGGCAGTCGTCCGGCTGACTTACGGAGTGCCGATTGTTCCATCTGGGTTGATCAGCCCTTATGAGCCGAACAATGCAATAAAACTGAAAAACTGTACAGTTCATACAGGTATAATCCTTATATACGGATTTTCATGAGAGGCAGTCTCCAGACTGACTTACGGAATGCCGATGGTTCTACCCGCTTTGACCAGCCCTTATGGGCAGTTGAGTATGGGGTCTTCCTCCATCATTAAGAATCGGGCATCGCTACGTAACTGAAATAATGTTGATGTGATGTAAAACCCATACAAAAATCCGTATATACAAACATTATGTTCCCATTATCACGTTGTACAGTGAACCCTCGTTTATCCGGACACCGATTATCCGGATGTCTCGCAATCCGAACAAAATTGTAAGGGAACGGAATTATTGGACCAGTTTACTGCAGACGACTTTTGAAAACATTGTGGGTAAAGGAGAAATTGCTCGTGACGAGCAATTTCTCCTTTTCCCACAATGTTTTCTGCCATATCAGAAGATTATCTTTGAATTTCATCACGTTTTGATGTCTTCTGCAAACTCTTTCAATTTGGGACGGTCGACAATTTGGCGTTTGTTAAATGGTTATAACTATACATCGCTCATACAGACCGTTTATGTCTTATTGTGAATAAGAACATGCTCTGCTTCATTAGTCCGGATTATTCGGTAAACCGGACATTTTGTTGGGAACGGACGTGTTCGGATAAACGAGGGTTCACTGTATGTTGATTATAAAGCCCATGACAATCTTAAAGGTGTTTGTTCACAGATATGAGGAAATTTGGAATTTAAAAAAAATCATTTCTTTGAAACTGCACAAAGCTGTGACGTTATATGATACACGCTTTGGAATAGTCATTGAAAGCAAAATTAGATCGTTTTTAAATCTTTGAAGTGTGTATATAGTGAATGAACATGTATTTTGATTCAATAGCGTGACATTGTTTCAACGACATTTTAATTTGACTTTCCAATTATCTCTTATACGCACAAAAACACCTCTTTGACCAAACAAAGAGCCCGAGCTTACGTCTTGTTAATCCAAGGAGAGTCGTTATGTAACTGAAAAACTTCTGTTACAGAGGTAACTCTAAAAAGCTGGCAAAAATAGATATTGCAGCAAAGAAAATGTTGTTTTTTTCACTTAATCACTTATTCTTGAATAGGCTTGCTCCAGATACCAAACAAGTCTCTATTTTGTCACATTTCCTGCAGAAGTCTTAACCCTTAGAATGCTGGGAAATATTCTAAAAATAGATGTATGTATCGCCTGCTTTCTTAAACCTTTACTATCTGCTCAATTTTGATGTGGAAAGATACTCAGAATAGTAAACAGGTTGGATCACAGGCCAGCCGCCAATCAAATTGGCAGCTGGTCTGGATATCACCTGTTCAAGAAAATACCCAAAGGAACAAAGCAACATTTAATTAAGCTTTATTAATTTTGTATTCTATAGTTTATGTACGAGTTACTTCCCTTTGACCATGTATTTAGTTTGACAAAATGGTAATGTTTACGTAACTTTACTTGGTAACCTTGTTTCTCATTCCTGTTTAAAACATGCACAGAGGAAACTTAAGAAAGCAATGTGATAAAAGGAGAGACGCCAGTGACAAGCAATTCTTGTCTCGATATATTCTACCCAACACGGGAACGTCAATATTCATAATCCATAATTGTCTTATGTAGTTTCTATAGATTTGGACCAGTCTAAAAATCTCATGGGGTTAATAAAACTCTCTATGGATTCTAACAATTATACCAAGGAATTAATTGTAGCTTTTAATTAACGTCTGTTATTGCTTTCAATTTGGACCAGTCACACAATTTAATTGGATTGATAAAAATAATCTCGATGGATTCTACTACCAATTTCACAAAGGAAAACTCATTATTAATTCTCTTTAATTTACGTCTGCCTTTGCTTTCAATTTTGACAAGTAACAAAATCTCTTTGGATAGAATGCAGACAATGTTTCAGCCATCGCCTGGTTGAATAACGAGGGAGATAGTGATGCAGTGGTAGATCGTCGGCCTCTTGTAGCGAGAGTCCCGAGTACGTTCCCTGTTAGCGGCGAGGAGAAAACGCCGGGACTAGCCCACAAAATGGCGCGAATACCGGTTTGGTATCCAGGAAGCAGTGATCGAAAGTCAATAAGCTTCAAGCACAATCGATGTAAAATAAATAAGTTTAAACATATATCCCCTGGTTACTACTTTAAAATTGCTCGTACACAGATGTGAGGAAATTTGTCATTGAAATTCTATTTAAAAAACCTGTATGCAGCTTTTACGTTGTAAAAGACGTACCACATGTTAGTAGTTTGAAGTACGTAGTTAAGTCCCTTTTAAAAGCATGTATGAATGAATGATAGATAAGTATTGAGGTCCGAAATTGCATAGTTTCTGTACATACTTTAATTTGTTATATACCGGCGATTATGCAGGCGCAAATACAAACAATTCACGAGCATCAAATCACACATGACAGAAAAAAAAACCGTATTACACACGAGTATTTTCCGGATTTCTATTTTCCGTTAAGAACTACTTTTATTGGTACCCGATATTTTGTTTGCGTATATTGACACATTCTGAATCAATTCTGCGTCCAGTAACTATATTTCATTAGGTATTATACCTCAAAACAAAACCTGTGTTGTTTCAACGGCATTTTATTTTGACTTGCACATTATCTCATGTGTTTCGTACAACTGACAAATGATTTTATGATTTATCCAATATCATAGAAAAAAAGACCGTTGTTCTTGTATGTCGTGTTTGCATTGTTTTCGTTCGTTTTTTCCTTCAATTCAGATTCTATTCAGATCACTCACGAATTCCCATATAGGGTATACCAAGACTATGGTTACAAACCGGATATACGGAACATCCGTGTCAGCGCTTTGCAGTCTGGGAAAAAACGCGTTTAGTGGGTGTTGGCACACTTTCTTTTGCCCCTTCTTTGTAATACCAATAATAATCTCATTTTGGCTCCTCCTCCATATTGCTTTTCATAAACACATGTGAATAGAACAAGGAACAGCCTTCCTTAGTAGAGATTACTAAAACTTACATCCATACAGATTAAGAAAGCCCAACCTGGGTCAAATATTCGATTATGCTTATTCATGAAAATGGTGCATTGCTCACATGCACTTATAAATGATGAACCTGTCAATGTATAACGAAAGGGTTGCGTTTCGTTCATGTTTGATGAATGTGTGTCACACAGAATGTTTTCAAGTTTTCATAAAAAGTTTTCGTTTTTGAGTTGGGTCACTACTTGAAGAATCTGAAGACGTGAATAGCTGTAGGAGCAAAATTCTCACTGCTTTGAAATGTTTTGTAGAAGAAACCATTGTTACAAAAGGGGAACTTCTTCGTTCTAATTTTTCTATTTTGCGTTTGATTTTGGGTTGAATCGTTTGTTGTGTGCGAGGGGAAATAAGTCACCATTCCTTAAACCACAGGGTGATCGAAAAATCATGCCGTAACCGGAACAGACTGGCGTCATGCTTATTCTTAAAATGTGTGACTGTGTCAGGAAAAACGGGAGAGTTGAAGTACCATATTAACAACCGGAAGTGGGCTATTGGAAGAAGAAGGTGGTAGTGGAAAGTTTCACCCTTTCCGTAATAATGTCGGTGACTTTATTTCGCTCCAAATATGGACCTGTTAAACAGACATCGAGCGGTCTCTGCCTATAACGTGACTGCTGTACACGACTTTTGAGGAAGCAGTGAAAAGCAGAACAATGAAACACACGTTAACACTAGAAACAATCACGATTTGATAATGTAAACAAAGTCAGACGGACCACTGCCGTAAATCGGTGTATAAGAGGTTCTGAGAGACTGCGATTGCATTGATTGACGAAACATCAAAGCTGCTGTGGCATTATCTTCACAAAAAACTTTGATTTCGAACGTAATGTGTGACATCATTCCTAGTATCAAAAACTACAATGAATATAGGGTAAACAACCTTGGAAACAGAATCAAAAAGAGAAAATTACGTCATGAGCATACATGTATCCTGTGTTTGGCACTATTCCTTCGATAGTAATCAAACAACGCTGCTTTTTTCATTGAAATATTTGTGTGATTTAATGAGTCTAAACCATCCTCTGCCTCAAATATCTTAAACACTTGGGGGTTGAATTTCAAAGTCTTTGTTCTTTGTATAACCCTTTCCCAAACAATAACGACATTTGACGACTTCGTTGCAGACGACTTCAGAAAACATTGTGGGAAAAGGAGAAATTGCTCGTAACGAGCAATTTTTCCTTTTCCCACAAGGTTTTCTGCTCTCTCTGAAGAGGATTATTTTTCAATTTCATCACATTTTGAAATGTCGTCTGCAAACTCTTTCAATTTGGGACAGTCGAAAATTTGTTGTTTGGGAAAGGGTTAAACACTTGGGGGTTGAATTTCAAAGTCTTTGTTCTTTGTTTAAGGTCTGAAAAGTGCATACAACACTATTACCATCCTAAAAAAACCTGCTGATTTCATCTTTTCTCCCCTCCCTTATTTGTCATTGTAGTCACGAAAATGGTAGATTTGTTATTCCAACACCTTTATTGTTTTGTTATCAGAGTGAAGGTTTTCTCAAAATCAATGTTATCTCTGTTCTGTTATAAACAGTTTATTTAATACATATTGGCTGCTGACACTTAATAAGAACGCTTGTTGTTAGAAGAAACGCCTTTTCCGTGTGTACCTACAACAAAGTCGTAAGGGGGAAAAAGTATACCAAAATGCCTGTCCTTATCAACTGGAGGAGAGGGGAGAAATATGAAAATTCAGCAAAAACGGGTTTGATGTGCGGTGACTTTAGAAATAAAAGCGTTGTTGGTAAGATGGCCGATTTGATTGTTCAAACAAAGAATCACGTCTTTTGTATTTACGTCACTCAGGAATGTTAACAAATGGGCGTTGTACAGTTTTTAAAAGTTTCAAATGTGTTTGAAAAAAAATCCCCTCAAATGGATATTTGAAACTGGTTCAAATCGAAAGGAAACAGCAGACGACAAACAGTGCCTCGAAATAATCACATTTCCTTCGTGTTTAAATTTTGGGAAGAAACCATTGAGACAAATGGATAAATCGCTGATTTGGATCAATTCATCATTTTGTCGCAGTGATTAATATAGTCTTCTGCAGGAGTTGCGACTAGAGTGAGGTATTAAAGGGTTAGATGTCAGAGAAGTCGATTGTTATCATAGACCAATCCTTTTCACTTCTTAAAAGTACATTGGGGAGAATCCTTTCGCTAACTAAAGGCCCTTGAGAGGAGATTAATGCTATATCAAACTATATTATTTGGTAAACTTCTGGTCTGATTCAAATAGGTCTTTTTCTCTTGGTAAAGCTGCAATACTTTTACATCTAATACCTTTATTCATATGGGTCTTACATCATATTAACATTATTTCAATTATGTAACGATGTCCGACTCATATTGACCCGAACCGTGTAGAGCCATTAGTAATCCGTGAGCCAGTCCGCAGTCTGCCTTTCATGAAAATCAATATGCCGTCACCGGGATTTGAACCCTCGCAGAGAGGAACAACGTGATCTTGATTTCTGTACTCTAACCACTATGCAAAGAACCTCAACATCAAAACATCATAAAACCATTGCATTTCTAAAAAAAACACACCATGGTTTAAGAGTCTATCTGTTCTTGTTTCCGACCACGGTGGCGGATAAAGTTTTATAATTTATAAACTTTTACCGGTTGTATACAGGAGATAGAACGATGTTTTTGGCGTCAATCCCAAACAATTTCCACAAAGTTTTTACATTCATCGGATCTTCAATAAATGTGGCCGGCTGCCGAGAAAAGGGCGGTCGTATGATTCTGGGTACGAAACTCGACGGAAATTGGAAGATAAGCCCCATACTGTCTGATCCACAACCGCGTGTTTGTGCGTCAATAGAAAGACAAACAGAACATTCACCATCCTTCACAACAATCGATACGAGATGGAAAATGGCGACTCCGATTATCCAAACATCAATCGCGCAGCCTCATCCTGAGTCGCCATTTTGCGCATGCGCAGGGTGGTGTTATTATCACGCGCCGGTTGCTCGGATGTTTATTCTTTGAATGAAAAGGTAATTTCGCAAGAAAGCGGAAGTGTATCCACTGACGTCAAAGCTACGTCCGTTACCATGGGGACAGATATTAACACTTATTCATAATAGATCACTTTACCATAACTATTGCAAAAAGAAAACACGAAACCATTGTGAAAAAAAGAATAGATTACTCCAAAGGAGCAATGTATTCTTTAGTCAGATTAGATTCTATCTAATTTCGTACAGAAATGGTTTTTTTGGTCGCTGTCGCTGTATTTTGTTGTCTGTTGGTCCTGTTTTAACTCATTACCAAACAATAACGACATTTGACCAGTTTGTTTGCAGACGACTCTCTTAAAACATTGTGGTAAAAGGAGATAGTGCTCTAAAGGAGCAATTTCTCCTTTTCCTTCAATGATTCCTTCCCTATCAGAAGACTATTTTCAATTTGATCACATTTTGGAATGTCCTCTGCAAACTCTTTCAACTTGGGACAGTCGAACATTTCCCGTTTGGTAAAAGGTAAACGAACGAGAAAAACCCGTTAAGAGGGAAGGGGCTAAACACTACGAAAATGTTCTATGTCGGTTCTCCGCTGGATGTCTATCCTGTACAGCGCTTTATCGACGCAATCCATCCAACGTGCGCCTTTTTCTTTCCTGTGTGAAAATGCGGTCCAGATAGGACACAGATATTCACATAGTTTAATCTGGAGCCTCATGTTAAACGTTGACTTTTGCCAGTCTATACAGAAACATTTAGGATTGAGAACATTTTCACGGTGAGGTTCTTATTGATGCTAATAAATACAGGGCTTTTTTTCCTTCAATTTGGAAGAGGCCCAAGTCTGTTGATTTTGGAAAATTTAATCGCTAATATTGCTGAATTGGGAAGCCTAAAAGCTGGTATGACTTCGAGTTTTTGGGAAAACTGCATGATTTAAAAGAAATTTCCAATTGGGAAGGTGCCTTTTATGGGAGTCTGTTATATAACGTAAAAAAGTCCTGAAGTATGTGATGGTCTGCCTAGATGATCTGGATCGAATCTGTACGCATGAACCTTTAAAGACTTTATCTCACGTCCCGCACCGCATTCTTGGCCTACAAAACTGGTCTGCCAAATTGACTGATTTTTGAAAAGGAAATGATGGAGGGGTGGGGGGGGGGGGGGTATTGTCGAAATCAAAGTACCGAGTAGGTTCTGTTAATTCGAGTCGCTTAGCTTAACCAACCTATTAAATGAAACAGTGACCAAAAACTAATTAGAAGACATTGTTCATGATGAACAATAAGTCATAGTTTCGTTTGTTAAATTGTTCGTTGAAAAATAATCAAAATGGAATTATCATTTTTTCTTTCAACCTCAAATCATTGTCTGTTAAAACCTGTAAGTTGGAATAAAAAGAAAATACTAATAGCAAAATAAGGAGGGTATAATTGTTAAATTATTTGCGATCAAACGATGTTCCTTTCCAATAAAGAGCTGTTTTCGTTTCGAATATAGAGCTGTCTTCCCTTTTTAATAAAGAGTTATCATTCCTTTCCAACATAGAGTTTTCGTTACTTTCCAATAAAGAGTTGCCGTTCCTTTCGAATAAAGAGTTGTCATTTCTTTCCAATATGGAAATTTCGATCCTTTCCAATTAAGAGTTGTCGTTCTTCTCAGATAAAGAGTTGTCGTTCCTCTCCAATATAGAGTTTTTATTACTTTCCAATAAATTAGTGTCCTTCCTTTCCGATAAAAACAAAACAAAAAACCAACACGTTTTCACCCATAAGACCCAAGAAGGATTACTCGCTGGGGGTAATTCATCATTTTATCACAATGGTAACGCAAGACTCATAAAACAGGTCAAATTTCCGTATTTTGGCGCAAGTACATATCATATGATGCCATATACAGGTATCTTAGACCACTATACACGTAAATACATACACATATACATGTTTAAGTGGAAAACAACATTTTCTGACAGTTTAAGAAAAAAGATAATGATTGGAGAAAAAGAAGAGTAAAAGATCTGGCATAGTTGATGTGCGTTTCTTTACAACATGGCGTATTTAGGTCACGATAAAAATCGAGAATTCGGTTATGAATAATGATAAGCTAATATATTAGACGTCTGGAAAATCATTTCATTCCTGCGTTATAAATCTTTATGAGAAGAACCGAGTCAGTGGAAAGAGCAATCTGAAATCATCGGGTTTAACCAATGAACACACTTCTGAAGTAATATGGAAGCCGCCATATTGTTTCTTGCGACACTTCCTTCATTGTACTTATGTTTCCAAAAATAGATCTTAAATAAAAAATAAAAAAAAATCATTTAATTTCATTAAGAAAACATGTTTATATCACAACTTATAATTTCACAATTATGTATTAGTTACCGATCAGAAATAATGATTTTAAATGATGTTCAACACCTCCATAAACATTGAACTACTCGACGTGGATGAACATCGGAAATGTGTTATTAGCTGGGAACTATTTACCCGAAATATTGTATCCCTACGAGGTGTATTTCTCAGCTCACGGAAATACCCGAGTAGTTACGTTAGTGAAAAGAACTGATTTTCTTAAAAGTCTTAAAGTAGAACACCCTTAATCCGTCATTTGGAAAGTTTTTCTTTCGTCCAGTTACTTTGGTCGTTCTCGGTATATATCGCACTCCACAGAAAAGTTTCGGCCCCGACCGATGCATACCGAGAACAAATGAAGTGTTCCGACGAAAGAAAGAGTTTCAAATTGGCGTGTTATGGGTATTGTACCTTAATATTCTTTCGAAACCATTGACTATGACACTACAAGTGACGAGATAGATTGGTGCTAAGTTAACACAGACGGAAACAGAATCATATTGTAATAACCTTATACAAACATCTATACTACTTAGTCAAGCAGGACTCCTCGGAATCGCCACTGACTGAGCTTTTGAGTCTAAGCAACAATGACGCAGTGGTAGAACGTCTGCCTCTTGTGCCGAGAGTGCCGGGTTTGATCTTCGTTTGGCGTGGTGAGAATTGCACGCACCTTTCCCTATTATTCTTCTGTTCTGGTTAATTTTGTTCGTGTTTTATTTTCTTTTTGTTGTTTGTATATTTGAATCCATATAGGTAACATGATAAATAGAATATATTTTTGGTGTGTTTGAATAGGTATTCTATTCAATTTTATTACGCATGAAATAGCACAAAGCATACTTGTAGCCATTCCAAAAACGATAGATATATCTTAACGCATCTATAGATAGAAACGTTTAATGTTACCTAAAGAACACTACCTAAACCTACAAACCTACCAACCATCGCTCAATAATGGACTCGACCATTTATCGTAGATAAATAAACGACAGTTTTCTCTGTGTACAATAAATCCCGTTCGTCAGTGTTCTGATATAATTGGTGAAAACTGTATAAAGCGTCGTAAAACCACGTGACCCCAACTTTAGTGCTCCGTCTGATGGAATCCAGACCACCACGTGTCAAATTGCTAATGAAGCGTTTCCCAGAAGCGCGCATTCCAGGCACGAGCCGGGCTACAATACGATTTATTCGTGAACGTAATCATTCGTACCTGGACGGAAATGTTAACCCATAGTCAACCATACTGGATTTTTTTTTGTGTGACTGGTCTATATCACAAACCCGTCGCAGTGATCTCCCTTATATGTGATTGATTATTACCACCACAAATGTCACATGATTATCGGATTAAAAAACGAAGATGGTGTTTAAAGATGGCGGGGACCCCCAAAAAAAAAAAAATGAATAACATCCATTTGTGCTTTATTTGTAAAGAAAACAAAAGATTTTCAAATATAACGTGTCAGAAACCAACACAATAAGACATAACTACTAAATTAACTAAGATATCCGGTAAAAACTTGAAAAAAAGAGAATAAAAACATCTTTTTAATTTCATTCAAATCGGGATGAAAATTTTGTGTTCATCCTTTCATCGTGGTGGTTTTACAAGTACTGGTCAGCAGATGCGGTAAGACATGGGTTAGTCCTAGGCCCCTTTTATGTGTCCAATTAGGAAAGATGTTAATCTGGTTTGCTTATCAAACATGATGGTAGACATTGGTAGACATTGAATGTTAAAGAGGCGAACCGTTTATCTTACAGAACATTGCTTTTTATATAAGATCTTTATAAACGTTAGGAAATTCAACGTTAAAACTCTCTCTCTCTTTCGTGATCATAACGAAATCATCTGTTTCTCGAACGCTCTCTACGTCGAATCTTTGAAAACGGGATGGTGCTTTCGACTTTTAGTAATAGGGATTCCAATGTTGTTCATTTTTCCGAAATATGATAAAAAAAAGCAACCTCTATGTGTCTAAACGCACTTATGATAAAAACGGTCAGAGTGACTATTCTTTAATCAAGAATTCAAACAAGATTATAATAAGATTATTCATATCAGTTATAAAAAAAAAATTCATGAGTAGACATTTTCCCTTCTCGGTTGTTGTAAATGGAACCATCCATTATAACACACTGTGATTCAATGATCGCTGCCAAGAATCGCGGCCAAAACCGACCTAGCTGCCAAAATTTGTTCAATGAAAAGTATGTGTGTTAGATGTTTAGTGTATTTCGTATATAATTTGTGCGAAATTATTTAATGTATTTTGGTATGCTTTCGCTCATTGTGTTGAATTATGCAATATGATTTCCCTGGTTTTTTTTCTTCAAAATTTTCTTACATTCAATCTATTGTCCAACAAATCCAAATTTCGTATTTGTTCTTATCTATTATTGTATACTTTATTTTTTGAAGATTATAAGTTATCATACATTGTTCTGTAAATCATTATTTACACATTCACTCGATTTTATAAAAAAAACTCTAAAAGCTTATTTTCAATTTTCGTTTGAATCCTTGTTCGTATTTCTATCCATCATTTGACTACAATACATAATTTGGTTCATAAAAAGTATGTTCATTGTGTTATCTATAATTAGTAAAAAATTATGCATTGTTCTTGATGCATATTTCGTAACACTTAAATATCTGGTATGCAATCAATTGAGTGTCCGTTTGTGCATTTTATTGATTCATTAGTAAAATCGTTTTAGGGTTTGTGATCCTAATTCACATTCTGTTTCGGCACATTGACTTAACGACCGACGCGTAGTTATTTGGCTCCATCAATGAATTACGACGTAAACATTCACACACATTCCGAATACGCGCGATAAATAGTTCGTTCAGCATTTCATTGCTTTTCACAAAAATGTTTCATCTCTTTCATTATAAATAAACGTAATACGTCGTATTTTTCAACAACTTTGATTGAGTAGATATTAAGATATCAAGACCAAGATCGATATTTTGTTTAACATTAAAAAGACCATCCATGTGACCGGAAATGAATCATTCGTGGTCATGTGACGGATTGCGATGACAGGGCAGATGTCAGTGGTATTGGCGGCCATTTTGGATCGCCTGATATGTGTACTCAGAAGGGGTTCACAGACCTGTTTGATCGCACAACAAAGGTAGAGCAAGCCACAAGAATGTTTCAGACTCTAATCTTTACCCCCCACCCCCCACCCCACCCCCATTTCTTACACTTACTTATTCAATAATGCAGGACTTTATGGCAGGTCAAAATTGAAAGCAATGTCAGACTACAACTTAAGAGCTGTGACGTTTAAAAGAATCATTGTTGGTCAAAAGAAGAAATTGCTCGCTTAGAGTAATATCTTATTTTGACCCAATGGTTTCTTGAAATATAGGTTGTCTTTGCGTGAAAAAAAGAGTTAAACTGCAGGAAAAATGTCAAGTCCTGATTGAAGAATGTTCTCATTTCTGTCAGGTCACTTGATTTTTTCCCTTTAACATTTGCTTTACTTTTTAGCTTACAATTCATTTCATGAATCTTACAAATATGCTTTCGAAATCTATTGAAACTATTATTATAAAAAACAGAAATTTCACCATTAAACAGTTTTTCAGAATTCTAAAACATACCTTAGGTGTAACAAACGGAAAACGTTGTTGTTTCAAATGAATGTCTGCAGACGACCCTTTAATGCCAATCGTTAGGGACTCAACGCGCAGTCATGAAGTTAAAGTTGTACACTAGTTCTATCGTAGGCATTGCCGAACTTATTGTTAAGATATACGGTTTTACGTAGATTTACACACCGTTCAGTTATGCGAACATTCGGAGTTTTTAAGTGGTATTTAAGAAATTTCCATCGTTTGCTTCTGTTTATTTTCAAATTATGACAGTTATTAACAATGGTGAATGAGTTAAGAATGCTTTGATCCTGGACTGTTTTCCTAGTGAGCGTTATTTTCCTTTCGTAACCATGGTTCCTACAAAGTATGATAAAGAACAAACAGCTCACTCACTTTTTATAGTCGTCTGCTGATGCTTCAAATTTGAACCAGTCACAAAACACAATATAGAGGAAAGGGTTAAATTCTCGCGAGTTTTTCTAGATCGCTTCAGTAATGGATAAGTACTTAAGCAACCTTTTGTAAGAGAACAATAGAGCTCGCAAAAAAAGATATGCGTACATTTCCCCATGCAATTGTGAAGATTCTGCCGTTAATACCATACTGAATCCAGAGGGCATGCATACCCACGTGGCTAGTGTTTGGATCTTTCGGTCCCCTCCTGTGCGGGTTCAAATCCCGATTCCGGTATATTTGAATTTTCATGCGAGGTGGTCTTCCGACTGACTTACCTAATATTTATGCTCTCTTAAAAGGAAATAAATTATCAAAACTGCATAGACAATTGAACTGTCGCCGAAATATGACTGAAATGATGGTAGACAGATACATAACTCAAAAAACTAAATGGTTTGATAAGTCGCCAATTGATATTCTTTATTTGAAATATCGGGGTGTGATAGATCTTGCAAACAGCATGAATAGGTGAGCCGACTGCGAAATATAGCTGAAAAAGATAACAGAGTTACTGTGGTTAGACGTTTATCTCAAACGAATGGTGGTTTAACGAATCGGTACTTTATTTTATTGCTTCACGAAATAATCTCTCGAATCAATGGTACTATAAGTCGCCAATTGATGCTTTTTACATGGAATCACCGCATAATCTCATTTTGTGCTTTTAATTTTTAACATGAAATCACCAAATACTGTCCAGAATCAATGGTACCATAAGTCGCCAATAGACGCATTTTTCTTTACATAGAATCACCAAATATGCACCAGAATATATGGTACTATAAGATGTTAATTTGTGTCTTTACATGAAATCACAAAATAATCTCTCGAGTCAATGGTACCATAAGTCGCCAATTGACGTCTTTTTCTTTACATAGAATCATTTAATATGCGCCAGAATATATGGTACTATAAGATGTTAATTTGAGTTTTGACATGAAATCACAAAATAATCTCTCGAATCAATGGTACTACAAGTCGCCAATTGACGCCTTTTTCTTTACATAGAATCACCAATTATGCGCCAGAATATATGGTACTATAATACGTTAATTTGTGTTTTTACATAAAACCACATAATAATCTCCAGAATCAATAGTACTATAAGTCGCCAATTGACGCTTTTTCTTTACATAGAATAACCAAATATGCTTCAGAATATATGGTATTATAAGATGTTAACTTGCAATTGTACATGGACTCATTAAATTCTCTCCAGAATCAATGGTACATTAATTCGCCAATTGGGGCTTTTATTTTACACAGATATCGCCAATTAGTACTTTTTTCTATATAGAACCAAGAAATAATCTCCACAATCAATGAAACATAAGTCGCCAATTGGCGCTCTTTTCATTGAATCACCATTCTCAATACTGAAAAGAACCATAAGTAGCCAAATGGTATTTTCTTCTTTTTTTTTTTTACATGAAATCACTAAATATTCTGCAGATTCAATGATACCATTAGTAGCCAATTGGCGCCTTTTACAAGGAATCACCAAATAGTCTCAAGACTGAAACTCGCCAATTTGTGCTTTTTTTAAACATGAAATTCTCAAATACTACACAGAATCAATGGTATCATAAGTCGCCGAATGGCGCTTTTTACATAGAATCAACAAAAAGTCTCAAGACTGAAAGTCGTCAATGTGTGCTTTTTATTTATTTTTTACATGAAATCATCAAATACTTTATAGAATCAATGGTACCATAAGTCGTCAGTTGGCGTCTTTTTACATGGAATCTCTTTTATTATCGACCATGCGGCTCATATCTGGGTGTGTAAAACTTTTCTCTATTGGATGCTGGCTTCTGATTGAAGTATTTTGGCACGAGTTGAGAATTTCACATATCAACCCTTTAGTGCATAACATCCTCGAATGTTATGAAAGTCTTTCTAAATGGAGTTTTGAAAGATATCGCTTGAAAAAGAGAAGTTGCCATTTTTCACTTACATTTTCTAATATACCTTATAGCAAGCAAACCTGATGTTTGATTGTGTGCTACAAGATGCATTCTAGAAAATTTGTTGGGAAAAGGAAACATTGCTAACAATAATTCCTTTTAACCTCTAAATATTCGTAAATGAGAGGTTAATTAAACAATGCTAGCTTTTGATTGGCAACTTCTATCCTTTGTCAAATATTGGCCAATCAAAACCCAGCATCGTTGAGTTCGATTTGAACATTTAGCGTGCTCAAAATTCTACGAATTTCAGTACGGATGTGCCAATGCTACCGTGGTATTATTCTTCTGTATGCTTTGAGGGGTGGGAGAAAAGCCGAGTGGTTTGGGTAAAGATCTTGAAAGGTCTATCATCTTATGGGTTCGAATCCTGGTATATAGGTAGATTTGGATTTTTGAAGAGGTTAAGTCACCTAGTTGGCCAGCGAAATGCCGTTTGTTCTAACCAGCTTGGCCCTATGGGACTTCTAGTTTGACGTCTCCCTCCAACATCGGTTAACCTGGCATTTCATCGATATTTGATGAAATAATGATAATGATTTTAATCGTCGTTTTCAACAGTATTTAAGAGTTATTATACGTCAGTCGGCAGTTCAGCTAAAAGCTTTTCACAAAATATCAGCAAAATCATTATTTCCAAGCCTCTGGCTTTTCCCCCCACATAGATATAATTTACAAGTGGTAAAAGACAAAGGGAAATATACAAAAGAAAATCGCAAATGTTGGATCCATCTTTTTCATTATTCTTGATCAAATTACTGCTTTTATTTTTTTGGTGTGAACATACTTTCTTTCCTTTCTTAAATACCATAAAAAGAAAACGGTTATCTAAAGTTGACTGCCCAGGCTGGGTCGGTTGGAGTAAACAGACTTTTCAACGACATTTCTTTAAAGCTGCATGTTCACAGACGTAAGGATATTCGGAAGTTTAAACTTAAGTTCTCTAAAACTGTTCAACTGTTCTACTGTTGCATGATACGTACTGGAAAATAGCCACTGGAAGCAAAATCAGTTTGTATTTAAGTTTTAAGAGCCTACATCAAGCGAATCATATGTATTCTATTCAAAAGCGTTGCAACGGTTTCGAAATCTAGTGTATATAGACTGTGCATACTAAGATATTTTGACGTTTCCTGGATCATTAAAGCTTCCAATGACAGCTTTCGATTGCACACATATATCATTCAAGATTACATCAACAGTATAGTTTCATTGACATTTTAATTTAACTTTCAAATTTTCTCAACTGTAAACCAGCACGTTTAATACCATGTTGGCTAGCACACATGTCCATATTTCCGAATTTCAAATTTAAGTTCGAGATCCTAGCCAAGCCGCCGACTTATTAGCTTCTTTCTCGGGGAGGGAACACATTTCTTCTGATAAAGCTCGTCTGCCGCAATACACATAAAGACATCCTCTGCAGGAAATGATAAGTTTACCTGGTGCTCATCTTATACCTCTGGGAAGAGGAACTCGAAAATTATCAAAATAAAGCCGCCCATGGCTTATCAGGATTGCTGGCACGAATTCCGGGGCGCTTTCATGTGTAATGCATTACGAGGGTTGTTTGGTGGGTGGGGTACGGAGACGGTTTGTAAACAGTCGAGTTCTGCGATCCGTTCGAGTTATTTTCATACCCTTTCGTTCGTATACAGTGTAAAATTCCGTTTTATCACATCTGCTGCGGGAGATTTTAGAAAACATTGTGTCAAAAGGAGAAATTGCTCACGGTGAGCAATTTCCCCTTTTGACACAATTATCACTACCATTTTTTTTTAAATGCGTTTTCCCGTTATGTATGCTATATTTAGTCATCGAATGTTGCATTCATTATGAACAGAACAGAACAAATATATATTTTAACCCAAGTACATTACATACAATTTGGGTTATAATGAAAAACAATATTCAAACTGAAATGGTAAACCAGTCGCAAGTTTGAATATGGGGGAAAACTTGAATAAAAGTTTCATTATTCAACTAAAGTTGGATTAAAACATACATGGGGACCGTGGCTTATTGCCTGGCTTAACCCTTTACCAAACACCAAATTATCGACTGTCCCTAATTGAAAGTTTGCAGATGACATTTCGAAATGTGATTAAATTGAAAAATTATCTTCTGATAGGGCGTAAAAATATTGTGGGAAAAGAACTTACTCGTAAGGAGCAATTTCTTCTTTTCCCATAAAGTTTTCCAGAGACGTCTGCAACAAACTGGTCAAACGTCGTTGTTGTTCGGTAATAGGTTAAGGAACGACTTTCCTATGTTCGAGCCATGGTCGTGGCCGGCTGATATGGTGTTGAATTTCCTTCAGCAATGCCTCATTTCTCGCCAATATTTGTAGAATAAAGCAGGGATGGCAACATCGATAGTCCGCATTCCCAACTTGTCCAAAAGCCAGAAGGGTGTTTTTCCCTTGAAATTCAATATATTGGTCTTAGTATTATATGGACACCAACATAAAACGATTTGGCATTTACGGACAAGTAAACTAAAATCATATTTCGCCACCCATGTTATGCAAGAAGAAGTAGGACTAACATATCTAAATTTCCGCGATATAAGTGACAAATTGTTGATAAACGGCACATCTAATGACACTGTTGCTATATAAGTGAAACCGCGCTAAATGACCTTACCTGTCGATGCGCCTTAAAACACCATTCATTCATTCATTCATTCATTCATTCATTCATTCATTCATTCATTCATTCATTCATTCATTCATTCATTCATTCATTCATTCATTCATTCATTCATTCATTCATTCATTCATTCATTCATTCATTCATTCATTCATTCATTCATTCATTCATTCATTCATTCATTCATTCATTCATTCATTCATTCATTCATTCATTCATTCATTCATTCATTCATTCATTCATTCATTCATTCATTCATTCATTCATTCATTCATTCATTCATTCATTCATTCATTCATTCATTCATTCATTCATTCATTCATTCATTCATTCATTCATTCATTCATTCATTCATTCATTCATTCATTCATTCATTCATTCATTCATTCATTCATTCATTCATTCATTCATTCATTCATTCATTCATTCATTCATATTCATTCAGTGAAAGATGATTAAAAAGGACATTAAACCAGTATTAAGCAAACAAAACAAATCAACAAATTATACATAAGAAACCAGCTATCTAGAAGGAAGAAAGAAATCTTAAACAAAGTTTAACATCGCTAATAAAACTAGATTGTGAATCTATAAAATAATTCTGTTCTTCATCAGTGAGGCGCTTTCAGAAGTCGTCTGTTTCATAAAACCCTTAAAACCACTAGTTCGTCTGGAGGAAACTGGGTCATCTTTTCAAGGCCGCGGTGAAATAGCTTTAGTCAGGTAAGCCGGGGGCATTTCCGCTCCATTCGAGCCGTGCCACGACAATTCCACCCAATGTGCCCAACCCTTTTCCCATTCTCAACTCATTGGGTTTATCCAATGAAAACGCCTCTGACACAACATAAAATACGCCATATTGTTTCTCGAGAGACTTCTTTGATTGTACTCTCGTTTTCAAATGTAGATATTAAATGTAAAATCTAAACAGTCATTTAACTTGATTAAGGAAACAGTGATGTATATCATAATTTATAATTTCACGAGAGTTTCTACCAAAATAATGATTCAAAATGATTTTCACCACTTCCATATACATGTACATTAAACTACTTTAGTTGGACGCTACCAGGAAATGTGTTATTAGTCGGGACAAAAAAAGAAAACTTTGTAATCCTACACTTATGTACGAGGTGTGTTTCTTAATTCACGGAAATACCCTTGTACTTACTAACTTACGATTGCCTTTTCTCCCGCCGTTTTTAAACACCTGTTAAAGGGACTATCCCATATAATGTGCAGTATGAGAAACAGATCTTTAAAAGATGATTTTTAACAACTCTCATCACTGAATGTATGATCATTCTCATTACATATTTTCAAATTAAGCTGAATTTCTGTGTTTTCATTGAAACATTGTGGAGACAGCATTAGAAACGTTGGCACTTTGATTAAAAAAAACCTTGGTTTATAAATAGTTTTGGATTGCTCTCAGGCGCAACTTGCTAGCATCGCGTGATAAAAATGTCCAACCATTTCATAATCTGGGCCCAAGACACTCTTCCCATTCCAATAAATTATGATGCCGGGAAAGAGAACATTGTTCACAAAATAAACCAGTTTAACGGGTTTCTTAATCTGTAACATATATGTGCTATATCTCCCCTACACGGTTATATAAGCGTATCGATAATCTAGAATTTTGCAACATGATAGATCTGTAATGTCATTTTATTGATGGAAGACGTTTTATTCCAAATTGATTCCAATTCTTTGAGATTATCTCCTTTAAGGTCTTTACAGGGAAAGCTCATTTATTTATGTATGGGTTTTGGCTGTTTTTTAGAATTTAGATAGTTGTATTGGTGTCTATGTGTGTGTGTTCGGTATATATATAACGGCCGTTTAGCTCAGTTGGTTAGAGCGTCGTGCTAATAACGCGAATGTCGTGGGTTCGACCCCCACAATGGCCAAGATGCCTTTTAGTCTCTTATACTCCTAGCAGAGAAGGGCTAATGTACATGTGATATGTAATATTTTAAGTTTTATGTTTTAAATTTGAATGCACATATGATGAAACGTTGATAAACAATGAACTGAACTGTATACCTGGCTTACATCGCGTCAACAACATGTCAGTTATGAGGTGTTGCTCTCCTCATATTGCTGGAAAGAGTTCCAAATCATAAATACCCTGGAGCCCATTAGAGTTGGTCAAGCCGGGTAGAACAATCGGCATTCCGTTCGTCAACCTGGAGACCTCTCGTAAAACTTCTAGAGCCGTCGCCGGGATTTGAACCTACGCACAGAGGAGCCATTTGAATTTATAAAGGCTAGCATATGGGTCATGGGGTGAATGGTATATCACATTTGTGGCGAGTACAGAGCATTACACACATGTATAAAAGTGGGATCGAATTTACGTCATCTGTTGATTTGGCTGCACAAACCACTAGGGTCCTAAAAGATATATGCCCTGTCGTGCCTCAACTGCTGGGTAATTTTCTGGAAATAGATTTCATGTGTCGTATGCTTTTAAAAACCTTTAATATCTGTTTAACTTTGTTGAGGAAAGATACTCAAAGTAGCAAACAGGTTAGATCGAAGGCCAGCCGCCAATTTACTTGTCGGCTGGCCTGGATCTAACCTGTTTGCATAAGCATTACGTCGGTTCCAGCATTATAAGTGTAAAGGTAGTACCTTTAGGTAGTACCCATGCGTTATTTCGGACATTCTCTCGTATACGAAGGTTACAGAGGTGTCCGAATGAAGTGTCGCAATTCCACACATACTTGCTTCGTGCCAATGTTAGCAAGGCACTTTGAACAGAGCCATAAACTAGAGCTTGTAAATCCCAGGAAAGCTGTTTCAAAACTCAAAAGTTGTTGACACTTCTACTTCTACGCTAATACGTTGCTCAGTCACATTTGACCATTACACAACGGTGCGTTTAGGAAAAAGATTAAAGACAAAGTGAAATGATAGGAAAGTTAAAAGAATAGCGGACAAGCTAATCTTGCCAATAGTACAGAAAAGATAAATAGAAACGTTTTCCAGGCTCCTTTTGCACGATGTTCAACACTATACAAAAATTTAACATGCCAGTCAAATGTTATTTTGTAACTGTTTATATTGAAAACAAATCGTCGCTCGTTAATGTTTTTTAAACACGTTTTCTTTGGGACATCTGACAATAAAAGAAGGTACTTGTCCAGAGCATTGTTTTCTTTAGACACACTGTTTTCTATTAAAATATTCTACTCGAGTTGAATCTAAACATGTTCATGAGAAG
Source organism: Cerastoderma edule (assembly GCA_947846245.1). Lineage (NCBI taxonomy): Eukaryota > Metazoa > Mollusca > Bivalvia > Cardiida > Cardiidae > Cerastoderma > Cerastoderma edule. The sequence continues at coordinate 17,060,016 of OX401408.1, forward strand.
TAATTGGTCACTTGATAAAAGTTTAGTTTCAGGAGATGATGCATTCTTTGAAAAGCATTCGTCTAACGAATGTTTTTTTTTTATTGATAACAAAAGAATATTTATAACTTACAGGTGTCTGTCAAGTATTACACGTTATGTAAATATTGTCAATCCTGTATCATAGGCCGACAGTGTAACTATTTAAAGTAGAATTATATTTTCATACGTAAAATAACGATTGAGCTTCAAGTTTTAAAGATGTGTGCGATATGGTTACTTCTTGTCACAATGATTTCAGAACTGATTTACAATCCAAAGCGTCAATTGTCATCTGCATCACGAAAACGCAATAAACATATCCACCAAGCGTTTGATGTAAGGAGGACTTCCGGTTGTAAGTTGACCTGCGCAGACGGACTTGGAGTTTCGCTTTTGTTCTTGCTGATAGCCACTTATGATCGGCCCTTCAACTTGTATTTAATCAGCAGACGACAGACAAACATTATAACTGGCTACAACAGGCCTTGCATTGTTTTCCCTTTTTTTTTCGAGTAATTCCTAAGTGCTTCGCGATTTTGAATCTCGCATGAAAATGGTTCGATTGTTTTAGTAACATGGTATACCATGTCCGTGGTTATACCATGACATGAATAGGTCTTCGTCCAGGGTTTTCCATTGACCCCTTGAGTTATGCTAATTTGGGGGATGTTTGACCCCTTATATATGGAACTATGCATGGAAATAATGCTTTTAGGGGTCACATCAAGGAATTTGAGGCCATTTACTACATTAACTTTGGCTCAAAGAATACCATATGCTTCCAATTTCTAACTTTATGGAAATAAGCAATTTTCGCTAAAATGACTTCAACAAAACGATTCGAAAGAATTCTTTTGAACGAAGTTTGTTTTGGTTATTTTCTTTTCTTTTGTGATGATATTTTTAAACCATAACCTTAGAGTTCCTGTTAAACAACCATTTTGCGTTTTCCTCAACACGTAGAGGATAAGATTAAGTCATATAAAGACTCTTTACGAAGAAGGTAATATAAGTTTATATGATCGATTTATGGATGTCAGTGGTCGAGTTCTGTCCTCGATAATGTAGACACACGTGCATGTCCTTCAAACCTTCAAATTTTGTCACGAGTATTAAAACTGATTGTAAATAAATGAAGAGTACAATAGATTAAAAAAAAAAGAAATAGAAGTCACCAAAATGAAATGTTTTGTAATTTTGCCCAATTGTACAAGTTATCACCAAAAGTAGCAATCATTTGATAAAGAACATTGCCAAAATTAATTAATAAAACATTTTTTCCAATCAAGGAGTGTTTTAGTATTCGAAAAGCGCCGATTCATCCCTTGCAAAATATTTACGACATTCCTTTCTGGTTTTCGGTAACCCAGTAACCAACAACCGTCAACAAAGCGCGAACAAACACGAGGATTTCCGAATGATGTCAAAACCTTCGCAGCCATCTTGTCTGAAAACCACTCGTCTCAAGGGGAAAATAACCTTTCATCTTCATTATAAAATGTTGATTGGGTCCGATGGTTTTTAACAAAAGATATAATTCTATCCTTTAATGTTATCGGTTATAGAAATCCATTTGACATTAGGGGAAATCGAGTATTACGAGCTTTTTCTCCTTTTGTCTAATCTTTTTTTTTATATAACAAAGCAAATACTATCTTTTATTCTCGAAAAGGGTCGGCTTCTATTTCTCCCCTCGAAGACATTTCTTAGATATTTTCCAAAAGCTCAAATGGAAGGGTTGCCATAATATTGAGTGCTGGTAATACGAGATTTGTCAATATAAGAAAAAAAACATCGATAGAAAACAAATTTCATAAAGCAACGACGTTTCCATTTATAGTTTGGTTGAGAAACCCTCGTGGTATTGCTCCTATAAAGAGCATCGGCTGCTGAGACCAAGGGATCTGGGTTTGTTTCACGTTATCGTCCAGGTCATCATCATCATCATCATCATCATCATCATCATCATCATCATCATCATCATCATCATCATCATCATCATCATCATCATCATCATCATCATCATCATCATCATCATCATCATCATCATCATCATCATCATCATCATCATCATCATCATCATCATCATCATCATCATCATCATCATCATCATCATCATCATCATCATCATCATCATCATCATCATCATCATCATCATCATCATCATCATCATCATCATCATCATCATCATCATCATCATCATCATCATCATCATCATCATCATCATCATCATCATCATCAGCATCATCATCATCATCAGCAGCAGCAGCAGCAGCAGCAGCAGCAGCAGCAGCAGCAGCAGCAGCAGCAGCAGCAGCAGCAGCAGCAGCAGCAGCAGCAGCAGCAGCAGCAGCAGCAGTATTGTATATGTTTGACCTTGGGTTTAGATAAAGTTCTCTTTTGTTTCTTAGTTCACTTTGACGTGTGGGTGGGGTAAAGGGTATAATCCTTGTTTAAACGAGAGATTATCGTCGTTAATCAGATAGTTAATATTCTCCCGTCACTCTAAACTACGGGATCCATGATTAATGGCTGTCTCTCGTAGTGACTGATGATGAGAGGTCGCCAGTTGTCATGCGTGTTACCGTAACCCTTTACCAAACGTCAAATCTTAGACTGTCCCAAATTGAAAGAGTTTGCAGACGACATTTCAAAATGTGATGAAATTGAAAAATAATCTTAGGATAGGGTATAAAACATTGTGGAAAAGGAGAAATTGCTCTAAACGAGCAATTTCTCCTTTTCCCACAATGTTTTTTGCAGTGTCGGCTGCAACAAAATGGTCAAATGTCATTAATGTTTTGGTAAAGTATTAACTACAGGACATGCGATTAATGGCCGAGCGCTTGATAAACATTGGGCTAGACAGACCGAAAATGGCCGATAACAGTGACGACATTCGACGAAATAGATCGTCACTAGTGACATGCATTAACATAACCCATTACCAAACAATAACGACATTTGACCAGTTTTTTTCCGACGACTCTGGAAAACATTGTAGGAAAAGGAGGAATTGCTCTTAACGAGCAATTTCTCCTTTTCCTAGAATGTCTCCTGCCCCTTCAGAAAACTATTTTTCCAATTTCTTCACGTTTTGAAATGTCGTCTTCAAACTCTTTCAATTTGGGACAGTCGAAAATTTGGCGTTTGGTTAAGGGTTAACTACATCTTCCGTGAAATATGGCCGACCGCAGAAACTGCAGGGATGAGGGCAATATGAACATATCAAGTTTATCCAATGAAAGCATCTCTGACATAATATGGAAGACGCCATATTGTTTCTCGCGAGATTTCATTCATCGTACTTGCCTTTTATCCGTATTCTTTTTGTCATATTTCTACATTTCTCTCTTAACACTATTGATTCATACATCGTTCGCAAACTCGTGTTTTTTGGAATGATAAAATATTTCATTTTCCGGTTTGAAGAGCTGCAGACGACTCTGCAACCTTGTGCAGACGACAAGAAAACTCTGTATTTCAAAAGATAAAAAAATGTTTGTTAATTGCAATTTGAATGCTGTATTCTTTACCATTGTACATGTAAAATTAAGAGATATTGATTAATATGGGAACATTTTCACTGTGCTCGAATTGCCTCATTCTGTGCAAAGTACCTTTTGTCACAATTCGTTAACATGATGCTAACACTGATGGCATTATGAAAAGAAGAGTCTGTGTGCCAATCCAATCTTTGATGCTGTTGTCGTTGCTGTTGTTTTTGTTGTCGATGTTGTTTTTTGGGTTTTTTTAACCAAGAAATGGAGAGTCTGTTTGAGAAAAAAACTTAACGGCGATGAATGAATGAATGAACGAACGAACGAACGAACGAACGAACGAACGAACGAACGAACGAACGAACGAACGAACGAACGAACGAACGAACGAACGAACGAACGAACGAACGAACGAACGAACGAACGAACGAACGAACGAACGAACGAAACGAACGAACGAACGAACGAACGAACGAACGAACGAACGAACGAACGAACGAACGAACGAACGAACGAACGAACGAACGAACGAACGAACGAACGAACGAACGAACGAACGAACGAACGGACGAACGAACGAACGGACGAACGAACGAACGAACGAACGAACGGACGAACGAACGAACGAACGAACGAACGAACGAACGAACGAACGAACGAACGAACGAACGAACGAATGAATGAATGAGTGCACTCACTAACTCAAAGACATATCGAATAATAAATAAATAAGAATCAAATACATCAATCAATTAGTAAATGAAAACAAATTAATATTTCATCAAAGAAAAGAATAAAAAAGACTGAAATAAGAAGTAACTATTGTTGACAGTTCGGGGCCGCTCTTATCGGAAATCATGGTAGCGTTTGTTTACGGAAACCCTCGTGGCTCCATCTAACGGAGTTATCGGGATTTTCGGTCGTCTAACCAGGGGGCGCTATTAGTCTGGGCTGGGGTTTTAGCATGGCCTTGACCTGACCTATCCCCGATAAGCCTTTAGTGGCGGGAAACATACGTCATGTATTTCAATATCAACCCCAAACTATAGAAGTTATTTATCTTTCGGAATAAACAGATGTTGCAAAAGGTTCAGAGTCATATGCATTACCTATTTTTCGTCTTTTTTCATGAATAAAACAAATGCCAAGTAAAATATGTTACGAGTATCGTAACAAATGTCATCTACACAAGTATTTGTGGGGCGCGGTTTTATGATTGGCTTGTTGATGGTTATTCGAGAATCTAACAAATTTAAACGAAAAAACCAATATGTGAAGATATGAATGAAGAATAAATAGATAAAGAAAAGGAAAACAAATTAAATTTAAATTTAAAGGGGAAGAACATTTTAGAACGATATCATATCCATATATGTAAAGCATTCCCGGGGCTGAAACTTTAGGCTTCCGGTATTTTGGGTCCGCTACTCCATGGTTCGATTCCTGAAAGTATCAGATTTTATATCGCTGTAGAGAGTCCTCGGGCAAGACACAATTTTCTTGTCCAGTTCTTGTTTACTAGCCAGGAGACGCCAAACCTTGAAATCGCCCCGCAATGTTACACAAACATGTTGAAAATGACGCCAAACCCTTATTTAGAAATTTAGATCAATTCCAGAAGACGCTAGCATCGAACTCTTCACTCACGCAGATTCTCGTCCAAGTCTCGCAAAGGGTTCTCGGCTGACGTGATCTCCGTGGTTTTACATTGATAAGTTTGGCTCAAGGCAGGCAGGCAGAATTATTACAGCGGCAACGCCCTGTTTTCCAACCTTTCGCCTGATAAGCTTTGGTAGGCTTTCTGTTCTGTTCTTTGAACTCTTTTTGAGTGAAAAAGGTAATGGTTTATCGAATATCGATTTGAAATATTGCTAGAAAATAGGAACTTTCTAAGTTGAAACACGAAATCAATCCCTGACAGAAAGGAGAACTGTGTTACCTACTCGATGGATTTGTTCATTGTATTTATTTGGTTTTGATTTAACGTCGTTTACAATAATTTATATCCAGTTCTTTTATTCCGTGCCGCTTTCCGTATCATAAAAAACACTTCCCCTGTATGACCTTGAACTTCGTTTTCGCTCGTAAAGTTATTTCAAATAACCCAGAGTGCATTGTACGGAAGCCATTACTACTTTTGTTTTTATATGTTCATTTATTATGTTTTTCTGGTATTTTTGTCCCAAAACACCATCCCGAGATTGTTCTAAGTAAGGTTCGTCACAAATGGATTGAAGCAAAATAAACAATAGATTAATATCAATAAAACGGCGAATTCAACATCCAACCAACATCATCATCACCACCACCACCAGTATCATCGTCATCAGCAACTACAACAACAACAACAACAACAACATTAAAATAATACGAATTTTATTGTGGTCAACGCCCATTTATGTTTTTTTTTAAGTTTCACAAGACAGAAAGCTCTCTTAGTAAGTTATCAATCTGAGCTAATTGATAATAACTTGCCCAGGGGCACACCATAAGTTACTAGGCGGACACAGGGTCCAGGGTTTACTAAACATTTTATGCCAGAAATTAGCGTAAGTTCAAAACAACATTCTCTCTTATTTCACTATTTGGCTAAGCAATATTGCATAGTAACACATCATTGGAATCGTCTCTCCGAGGTGCTTACAATGATGTGTCACATGCCAACATTGTGTGTTTATTCAGTGTACTATCCATGTTTATCAGCTTCGACTTACGCAATTGTTTTCCTTTAGTTGTTTAGTAAAACGATACCCTGGCAGAACCATACTGTGTACTATTGGTAGTGTTTGATATAAGTTTATTGGGGAAGCAGAAATCAAAAGTTCTGTTTTATAAAGGGTTGAATGATGACTGCCACGTATATACAGGGGATTTGGATTATCTACCACAGACATCCCAGATAACTCGTGTCAGGGAAGAATGAGCCGAGAGAACTAGCTAACGAAATACTCAAATGAAGCAACAATTTGTGAAGATATGAAGAAAGTAATCAATAAAAAGGGAAGAAAAGTAACTATTTAAAAAACGTGAAGAAAATTTCGGAATAATATCATACCCATACATGTCAGGGTACAGAACTTACAATCACATGACCCCTCTCTCCACGTGTACTCAAATCCCGGTGACGTCATTTGGATTTTCATGAGAGGAAGTCTCCCGACTGAAAAACGAATATTCTATGGGTAGATGGCTCTACCCGGCTTGACCAGCCCTTGTGGGCAGTTGAGTATTGGGTATTCCCCCATCATTATTAGCCAGACATCGGAAATAAACGGAATATTGTTGATGTGTTAAGTTAGTATGCTATCGGACTTAACCTCAACGTTCGCAATACATGAAATCAAATGATGACAACATTGCGATCTTTATTCATTTAAAGGCACAATTTACCCATTACCAAACATTACCGAACAATAACGACAGACGACTCTGGAAAACATTGTGGAAAAGGAAGGAATTGCTCGTGACAAGCAATTTCTCCTTTTACCACAATGTTTTCTACCATATCAGAAGATTCTATTCCATTTTCATCACATTTTAAAATGTCGTCTGCAAACTCGTTGAATTTGGGGTAGTCGAAAATATGGCGTTTGGTATAGGGTTAAAGCGCGAAAGAATAAATAGGATGTGTTGGTCAGAGTCCAGGGTAGCGTCTGTACTAAAGTACTTATATTTGCGTAAGTCAATAACGATATGTGTTGGTCAGAGTCCAGGGTAGCGTCTGTACTAAAGTACTTATATTTGCGTAAGTCAATAACGATATGCATTTATATCATCTTTATCATAAGAATAAAATTGTAAAGTGATATGTCTTTAAAAGCGTCTCGGAGAGATGATTCCAATGAAATTGTTAGTTTAGTATATTGTTTTTTCTTGATATTAAAACAAGAGGGAATTCTGTTTTTAACTTATCTAATGTCTAAGCGTAAGTTGTTTAGTAAAACGCGCCTCAGAAAGCCCAGTGAAGCAAATATAAACATGTTGAAAACAACGACGAGATTGACCCCCCCCCCCTCCCCCTCCCCCTCCCTCCCAAATAAATGAGAATGAAAAATAAAACTTCTGCGGATATATACCTGCCGCGTCGGTAATGCTATCTTTATTGGACGCCAAAACCGCGAATTAAGCTTCCAATGACGTCATAGGCGGGCCCAACCCAAACCTGCAAGCGTCTATAGACATCTCCAAGCATCTGTGTATGACCCGGAAATTTACCCTCCATATTGTTTTTTACCAAACGACTTGTTGAATATGAATATTGAAATTCAAAGAAAATGCAGACGATATTGTTCGGAAAAATAGAAATCATTGTCGGTGAAGGAGAAGTGGCTTGTAAAGAGCAATTATTTTATTTTCTGACAAAGATATCGAGGGTTGTCTTGAGAAAAACAACCAACACTACGAGGTCGTATGGATAAGTGTAAGTATGAAGTCTGCACCAGCATCAATTTATAAAACATTTGCTCGTGAATAACACAATTATGAAAGACGTATACAAGATCTGGGCCCGTACTCTCGATACGTATTTAAGTTTGATATCTTGCATTTCCCTTTAACAAACGCCAAATTTTCCACTGTCCCGAATTGAAAGAGTTTGCAGACGACATTTCAAAATGCGGTAAAATTGAATAGAAATCTTCTGATAGGGCATAGAACATTGTGGGAAAAGGAGAAATTGCTCACGAATCGTAACGAGCAATTTCTCATTTTCTCACAATGTTCTCCAGAGTCGTCTGCAACAAATTGGTCAAATGTCGTTATTGTTTGTTAATGGGTTAAACTCAAAACATTTGCTTAACTTTAAGTATAAGTATCATCCGTCACCATGGCCTAGTGGTTAAGGGGTCCTTGGACGGAGTGGTCGAAGGTTCGAACCCCACGGGATGCTATGATATCTAATCATGTCGAAAGTTGGAAAACATATTGTTAGAGAATATAACACCACTGCTGGAAAAATTCGCAACATGTCAAAAGACCTCTTTTTGATTTTGTCGATATGTTTCAAAATCTCTCTGTTTTTCGCTACTCATCAAATAAAAGCGGGAATGGCATGAAGTAAAATAAGAAAGACGTCAATCAAAGGGCCTCCGTGGCCTAGTGGTTAGAGTACAGAACTGGAAATCACATGGCCCCTCTCCGCGTGGGTTCAAATCCTGAGAGGGATATGGATTTTCATGAGAGGCAGTCTCCCGACTGACTTACGGAATACCGATGGTTCTACCCACCTTGACCAGCCCTTATGGACAAGTGAGTATGGGATCTTCCTCCATCATTAATAGTCGGGCATCGCTACATAACTGATACATAACTGAAATAATGTTGATGTGATGTAAAACCCATATAAAAAAACAGACGTCAATCAACTAAGTCAAAACAAGGGTTAGTATACACGCACAGACGTCTGCCACTACACCATCTGTTTAGTTCGTCTGCTAATTTTCACGTCAATGCGATTGAATATCCGCCGCTTCCGGTCGAAGGTGGGAAGCTCCCGGATGTAATTAGAGGATGCCCGGATGTTAACCCTTTCCGCTACATCTTTTTACGATATTTTTTTTTAAATTGAAAGCAGCAGCAGATGACAATTCAAAAGTTTGTAAAAAAAAACCGAAACAAATTGGGTTTCCTAAAAATTATTGGATCATAAAGGAGAAAATGCTCGTCACGAGCAGTTTCTCCTTTATGATCCAATAATTTATCAAAACCTCCTTTTCATACGTCTACTGGGTGTCATGTATAGGTAAATCAATGAAGGGAGTGGTTATAAACACTAGACAGGTGCGAATCTCAAAGTAATGAAATAGCATGTTGAAAGATAAAACGAGCGGCGAACGGTATGTGGGGGCTTTACGCACACAGCTCTTCTTGTTTTCCTACCCCCCCTTAAACATTACAAAGTTTTTACCTTTCATACCTTTCATACGGGGGGAAGTTAGTTCGTACTCTTTCAACCTGTTTCGTCATCTGATATGTTTATGACCGATCCAAATTCAAAGAAAAGCAGTATTTCCTCATCTTTAAAATTGTCACTGGTCCAAATTCAAAGAAAGCAATATTTCCTCATCTTTAAGATTGTCACCGGTCCAAATTCAAAGAGAGCAATATTTCCTCAGAATTTGTCACCGGTCCAAATTGAAAGAAAGATATATTTCCTCATTTCGGATTTTGTCACCGGTAAATATTTAAAAAAAGCAATATTTCTTCATCTGTGAATTTGTGATCGGTCCAAACTCAAAGAGAGCAATATTTCCTCAGATTTTGTCACCGGTCCAAATTCAAAGAAAGCAATATTTCCTCATTTCGGATTTTGTCACCGGTAAATATTTAAAAAAAGCAATATTTCTTCATCTGTGAATTTGTGATCGGTCCAAACTCAAAGAGAGCAATATTTCCTCAGATTTTGTCACCGGTCCAAATTCAAAGAAAGCAATATTTCCTTATTTCGGATTTTGTCACGGGTATAAATTTAAAGAAAGCATTTTTTTCTCATCTTTGGATTTTTTTATCGGTACAAACTCAAAGAGAGCAATATTTTCTCAGATTTTGTTACCGGTCCAAATTCAAAGAAAGCAACATTTCCTCATCTCGGATATTGCCACCGGTCCAATTTCAAAGAAAGCAATACTTTCTCATCTCGGATTGTGTCACCGGTACAAATTAAATGAAAGCAATATCAGATGACAGTGATACACGAAAGGTATTTTTCCTTTTGGAGCATTTTGGGACATTTGGAAACATTTCTTTGCATTTTTCGTCTTTTTCCCCTCCTTTTTGAAGTTCCTTGCAGTCGAGATAAAGAGAGAATATGACAAATCATGAAGTTTTTTTTCAGTTCGTCAAAACTGTAAATCGTTCCAAATTTAGAGATCAAAGAAGACAAAAGAATCGAAATAAAATCTGATGACAATACTCTTCTCGAAAAAGAGACACATTGATCTGCCTCTTTTTCTCACTCACATCACTCGTGCCCTAAAGTCAATGTCTCAAATGCCCCTCTGCCATCGTCAGGTCTTATTAAATTTAACTTTTGGGTAGTGCGCTTTCTAATCAATATGATTAAATTGTGTGTATGTTGTCCTTTTTTGCAAACTTAACATGACGTTTGCTATCGCTTTTAAAACATAAGAAGGGATAGCTTTAACTGTATAAGTACACATCAATTGATTAAATAATTGCTGAAATAAGTGCTTCATATTTGTGAAGGACTTACTTTATTCTTACATTGAACATTCAAAATGCAATTAAAGCGAATATCAAAACCAAAGACATATCAATATGTTAAACACCATGTACATGACTGAGCGAGCGTAAAGGTGAATAAATGGAGTAAACGAATCAACGCATTCGTGCAAATACCTTGAGATGAGACACGTTTTATCAGAACCGGAAGTAGATTGTATACATGCGCGAGTGAAACCAACCGGGTAAGACCGAGGTCGACGCGTGCGCAATGCGTGTTTAAAATCAAGCCTCTATTCCACCCGTATTGTTATGCCGTATTATGGCTCAAAGCCCCCATCCTGTACTGAAAACCACGGGCCGTATAGGAGGCAATATTTCCTGGGTTGGCAACAATCGAAACTACTAGGTTTTTGTTCCGTGAGCTGAGAAATACAACTCGGAAATAAGTGAAGGGTTACAGTATTTCGGGTAAATCAGTCCCGGCATAAAACACATTTCCTATATGCGTCCACGTTAAGTAGTTCATTAAGTAGTTAAAGGTATATGTAAGTGTTGAGCATCATTTTAAATAATACTTTAACGGTTACTCATACATGAAAGTGACACTGTTAGTTGTAATATATATAACTGTTTTCTTCATCAAAATAAATGGCTATTTAGGTTGAAAATTTAAGAACGTTATTTAGGAACGAAAGTAAAATGACCTTAGTCTTGCTAGAAACAAAATGGCGCGAAAGTATA
>OX401408.1:17076459-17128959 GCA_947846245.1 Cerastoderma edule
TGTCCTTTCAGAAGATCATTTTTCAATTGGCTCACATTTTGAAATGTCGTCTGCAGTTTGTTTCAATTTAGGACAGTCGAAAACTTGGCGTTTGGTAAAGGGTTATCTCGAGCGAAACATTACAAGCTGTTCTGAACGGAAAGGAAAACCACGAGTCACACTGAAGAAGGACCCTGCCTAGAGCGGCTTGGTTGATATTCCCGTATCTGGCAGTCCATAAGGGCAACTAGTTTACGTTAGCGTTGGAAACGATTCTTGAGACCGCTGACAACATAAATAATTTTGTAAGCATATTGTTAAGGTGATGGATTCATGACTCGGGGCCCCGGGTTTGAACCCCATCGAGACCTCTGGTTTCGTGGGAGTGGTCTTTTGCAAGTCACTTCAGAGCCATAGCCTAGAACTGGTGCATCCAGGAAAGCATTTACAAAACTGAAACATGTTGGTACGGCACTGACGAAGACGACTCATATGGGACCTGTGTCAGTAACTAACTATAACTAACTAAACACTAACTTGTAGAAGTGATTTCATTCCCATGCGGAATGATACAAATAATAAATTTTTTTTTATGGGTTTTACATCCCATCAACATTATTTTAGTTATGTAGCGATGCCCGACTCTTAATGATGGAGGAAGACCCCATACTCAACTGCCCATAAGGGCTGGTCAAGGCGGGTAGAACCATCGGCATTCCGTAAGTCAGTCGGGAGATTGCCTCTCATGAAAATCCATATCCCTTTTACAAATAATAAAGGTTTACGCTTGCATCGTCAGAATTTCAACGACATGTCTCAAATAAAATGTTTAGCCCCAGATGAGCCCCGAAAAGACGATCTAAAATGGCCAACAAAGAAAAGGACCTGTCAAACCAGTTTAATTGGTATGCGTGCTTATAATTTGCGTTTCGTAATAAATGTCATTTCGTTTTGAATACAACATTGTATGTATGTGCCCGCAGCTGTGTGGGGGAGGTAGGGAGGGAGGGAGGGAGGGAAAGAACGGAACCATAAAAGCAGTCTCCACTGGTTCCGGATTTTAGTCTACCCTGTCTAACATAACTCAGGTATTGCTGTTTATCTAAAATATAGTTGAAGCGACGTTAAAACTTTAAAATCGATTATACAACAAGACGTCGATAAAGTAAGGAGTTAACATGAAACAAACGAACAAACAAACAAACAAACAAACAAACAATACTCAACGCCGTTTTCTGACGATCCAGACTTAGCATATCTTGCTTGTTTACAATAAGATAACATAACAATAAAGAGCAAATACTGTGTCTACTGCATTTTTCTTGTGAAACCATTGACACACATGGAACGTTTGCTCTCTAAAGCTCCATTTATCACAACGTTTGTCCCTATAATCAAAATTTTGCTCAGCAATTATTATTAGTCAATTACCGTTGGTATGTGTATAAACTATTTGGTCAGTGCCCGATACCATTGAGGTAAGTCAAGCTCTAGCCCAAGTGCTCTGAATACCACAATATTTTCCAAAACGTATACTTCCTCTCAGTTAAACATACCCACAGAATATGACGCATTTGACAATTCCGAAATGTAATTTGCAGCAATCCATACAAACTGTAGGATAGTCATCATACCTCCATACTTATATTTAAATTGAATACAGAATTTTCTAAAGAAAAAAATTTATTGGTGACATATATGCCCGATGGGTCGGGTGCTTTATTATTCTTTTATTCACTATAATATAGTGTGTATGTACATTGTATATTGTGTTATGCACATGTCATAATAATAAACAATTCAGTTATTTACTTACAAACAGAGAACAATGAGAGTGTTTTAACCGATTCTTCCTCATAGGAATGAGCGACAGGTTTAATTTGAAACGAACATCGTTCAGTAAAAAACAAACATTTCAATAGTGATTAAAGGTAAAAACTATTGTGACACAGGCTTAAAATGGTAGTACGGAACAATTTATCATTTTGTCACAGCCCTTATACCGCTGGAACCGAATTCATGCCTATACAAACAGGTTAGATCTAGGTCAGCCGCCAATTAAATTGGCGACTGGCCTTTGATCTGATATGTTTACTCTGAGTATCTTTCATACACACAATTAAGTAGATATTTAAGGTTTTAGAAAACAGACGTCACATAAATCTATATTAAGATAAGTCTAAGGTTTAAGACTACTGATGCATAGGTGTCAAAGCGAGGAATTATAGTGTAAAGGGCTAATTACATGCATACCAATGCATTTTCCCCCACCCCCGTAAATGTTTATTCGACCCCTCCCCGTTTTTTACGATGTATGTCATATAAGCGAAACCATTTCCGCGCAAACATGGCTTGAACCATTGTATGTTTAACACCAGTATCAAATACTTTATATGAAAATATGAGTTTTCGTCGGACATATTGATATGATATAACACTGTAACGATTATTTAAGGCATATAAGATATAACACTGCATATGTAGATATGAAATAACAGTGTACATATAAATATGAAATAACACTGTTAACATAGATATGAGATAAAAGGTGTACATACAAATATGAAATAACACTGTTAACATAAATATGAGATAACACCGTACATATAAATACAACAAAACACTGTAAACATAGATATTGTACATATAAATATGAAAATAATAATGAAAACGGTAATATGAGATAACATTGTATATATGAATATGAAATAATTCTGTACACAAAGATATAAAATAGCATTGTACATATAAATATGAGAAAAAACTGAATGTGAAGATATAATATAACACTGAACATGAAGAAAATATAAAACAATGTATAAATTTGAATATGGGATAATTTTGTACATATAGCAATGGGGCAAGGTGGTATATGAGTATGTGGTATAACATTATACATAAAGATATGAGAAAGAATGCATTACGTATTTGATATAACATTGTATATGTAGATATGAGATAGACTGTATATGAGTATTTGGTATAACATTATACATATAGATATAAGATAGACTGTATATGAGTATTTGGTATAACAGTATACATATAGATATGAGATAGACTGTATATGAGTATTTGGTATAACATTATACATATAGATATGAGAAAGACTGCATTACGTATTTGGTATAACATTGTATATGTAGATATGAGATAGACTGTATATGAGTATTTGATATAACAGTGTATATGTAGATATGGGATAAGGCTATATATGAGTATGTGGTATAACATTATACATATAGATATGAGATAGACTGTATTACGTATTTGGTATAACATTGTATATGTAGATATGGGATAAGGCTATATATGAGTATTTGGTATAACATTATACATATAGATATGGGATAGACTGTATATGAGTATTTGGTATAACGTTATACATATAGATATGGGATAAGGCTATATATGAGTATTTGATATAACATTAAACATATAGATATGAGAAAGACTGTATTACGTATTTGATATAACATTGTATATGTAGATATGAGATAGACTGTATATGAGTATTTGGTATAACATTATACATATAGATATAAGATAGACTGTATATGAGTATTTTGTATAACATTATACATATAGATAAGAGATAGACTGTATATGAGTATTTGGTATAACATTATACATATAGATATGAGAAAGACTGTATATGAGTATGTGGTATAACATTATACATATAGATATTAGATAGACTGTATATGAGTATTTGGTATAACATTGTATATGTAGATATGGGATAAGGCTATATATGAGTATTTGATATAACATTATACATATAGATATGAGATCGACTGTATATGAGTATTTGGTATAACATTGTATATGTAGATATGGGACAAGGCTATATATGAGTATTTGATATAACATTATACATATAGATATGAGATAGACTGCATTACGTATTTGGTATGATATTGTATATGTAGATATGGGATAAGGCTATATATGAGTATTTGATATAACATTATACATATAGATATGAGAAAGACTGTATTACGTATTTGGTATACCATTGTATATGTAGATATGAGATAGACTGTATATGAGTATTTGGTATAACATTATACATATAGATATGAGATAGACTGTATATGAGAATTTGGAATAACATTATACATATAGATATGAGATAGACTGTATATGAGTATTTGGTATAACAGTATACATATAGATATGAGATAGACTGTATATGAGTATTTGGTATAACATTATACATATAGATATGAGAAAGACTGTATATGAGTATGTGGTATAACATTATACATATAGATATGAGATAGACTGTATATGAGTATTTGGTATAACATTATACATATAGATATGAGAAAGACTGTATATGAGTATGTGGTATAACATTATACATATAGATATGGGATAGACTGTATATGAGTATTTGGTATAACAGTATACATATAGATATGAGCAAGACTGTATATGAGTATGTGGTATAACATTATACATATAGATATGAGATAGACTGTATATAAGTATTTGGTATAACAGTATACATGTAGATATGAGAAAGACTGTATATGAGTGTCCGGTATAACATTATACATATAGATATGAGATAGACTGTATATGAGTATGTGGTATAACATTATACATATAGATATGAGAAAGACTGTATATGAGTATGTGGTATAACATTATACATATAGATATGAGAAAGACTGTATATGAGTATTTGGTATAACAGTATGCATATAGATATGAGAAAGACTGTATATGAGTATGTGGTATAACATTATACATATAGATATGAGATAGACTGTATATGAGTATTTGGTATAACATTGTAAATGTACATATGGGATAAGGCTATATATGAGTATTTGATATAACATTATACATATAGATATGAGAAAGACTGTATTACGTATTTGATATAACATTGTATATGTAGATATGACATAAGGCTATATATGAGTATTTGGTATAACATTATACATATAGATATGAGATAGACTGTATATGAGTATTTGGTATAACATTATATATGTAGATATGGGATAAGGCTATATATGAGTATTTGGTATAACATTATACATATAGATATGAGATAGACTGTATATGAGTATTTGGTAGAACATTGTACATGTAGATATGGGATAAGGCTATATATGAGTATTTGGTATAATATTATACATATAGATATGAGATAGACTGTATATGAGTATTTGGTATAACATTGTATATGTAGATATGGGATAAGGCTATATATGAGTATTTGGTATAATATTATACATATAGATATGAGATAGACTGTATATGAGTATTTGGTATAACATTATATATGTAGATATGGGATAAGGCTATATATAAGTATTTGGTATAACATTTAACATATAGATATGAGATAGACTGTATATGAGTATTTGGTATAACATTGTAAATGTAGATATGGGATAAGGCTATATATGAGTATTTGATATAACATTATACATATAGATATGAGAAAGACTGTATTACGTATTTGATATAACATTGTATATGTAGATATGAGATAGACTGTATATGAGTATTTGGTATAACATTATACATATAGATATGAGATAGACTGTATATGAGAATTTGGAATAACATTATACATATAGATATGAGATAGACTGTATATGAGTATTTGGTATAACAGTATACATATAGATATGAGATAGACTGTATATGAGTATTTGGTATAACATTGTATATGTAGATATGGGATAAGGCTATATATGAGTATTTGGTATAGTATTATACATATAGATATGAGATAGACTGTATATGAGTATTTGGTATAACATTATACATATAGATATTAGATAGACTGTATATGAGTATTTGGTATAACATTGTACATATAGATATGGGATAAGGCTATATATGAGTATTTGGTATAACATTGTATATGTAGATATGGGATAAGGCTATATATGAGTATTTGGTATAACATTATACATATAGATATGAGATAGACTGTATATGAGTATTTGGTATAACATTGTATATGTAGATATGGGATAAGGCTATATATGAGTATTTGGTATAACATTATACATATAGATATTAGATAGACTGTATATGAGTATTTGGTATAACATTGTACATATAGATATGAGATAAGGCTATATATGAGTATTTGGTATAACATTATACATATAGATAAGAGATAGACTGTATATGAGTATTTGGTATAACATTGTAAATGTAGATATGGGATAAGGCTATATATGAGTATTTGATATAACATTATACATATAGATATGAGAAAGACTGTATTACGTATTTGATATAACATTGTATATGTAGATATGGGATAAGGCTATATATGAGTATTTGGTATAACATTATACATATAGATATGAGATAGACTGTATATGAGTATTTGGTATAACATTGTACATGTAGATATGGGATAAGGCTATATATGAGTATTTGGTATAACATTATACATATAGATATGAGATATACTGTATATGAGTATTTGGTATAACATTGTATATGTAGATATGGGATAAGGCTATATATGAGTATTTGGTATAACATTGTACATATAGATATGGGATAAGGCTGTATATGAGTATTTGGTATAACATTATACATATAGATATTAGATAGACTGTATATGAGTATTTGGTATAACATTATACATATAGATATTAGATAGACTGTATATGAGTATTTGATATAACATTATACATATAGATATTAGATAGACTGTATATGAGTATTTGGTATAACATTATACATATAGATATGAGATATACTATATATGAGTATTTGGTATAACATTGTATATGTAGATATGAGATATACTATATATGAGTATTTGATATAACATTATACATATAGATATGAGATATACTATATATGAGTATTTGGTATAACATTGTATATGTAGATATGGGATAAGGCTATATATGAGTATTTGGTATAACATTATACATATAGATATGAGATATACTATATATGAGTATTTGGTATAACATTATACATATAGATATTAGATAGACTGTATATGAGTATTTGGTATAACATTATACATATAGATATTAGATAGACTGTATATGAGTATTTGGTATAACATTGTATATGTAGATATGGGATAAGGCTATATATGAGTATTTGGTATAACATTATACATATAGATATGAGAAAGACTGTATATGAGTATTTGGTATAACATTATACATATTGATATGAGATAGACTGTATATGAGTATTTGGTATAACATTATACATATAGATATTAGATAGACTGTATATGAGTATTTGGTATAACATTGTAGATATAGATATGGGATAAGGCTATATATGAGTATTTGGTATAACATTATACATATAGATATGAGATATACTGTATATGAGTATTTGGTATAACATTATACATATAGATATGAGATAGACTGTATATGAGTATTTGGTATAACATTATACATATAGATATGGGATAAGGCTATATATGAGTATTTGATATAACATTATTCATATAGATATGAGAAAGACTGCATTACGTATTTGATATAACATTATACATATAGATATGAGATAGACTGTATATGAGTATTTGATATAACATTATACATATAGATATGAGATATGACTGTATATGAGTATTTGGTATAACATTATATATGTAGATATGAGATATACTATATATGAGTATTTGATATAACATTATACATATAGATATGAGATATACTATATATGAGTATTTGGTATAACATTGTATATGTAGATATGGGATAAGGCTATATATGAGTATTTGGTATAACATTATACATATAGATATGAGATATACTATATATGAGTATTTGGTATAACATTATACATATAGATATTAGATAGACTGTATATGAGTATTTGGTATAACATTATACATATAGATATTAGATAGACTGTATATGAGTATTTGGTATAACATTGTATATGTAGATATGGGATAAGGCTATATATGAGTATTTGGTATAACATTATACATATAGATATGAGAAAGACTGTATATGAGTATTTGGTATAACATTATACATATTGATATGAGATAGACTGTATATGAGTATTTGGTATAACATTATACATATAGATATTAGATAGACTGTATATGAGTATTTGGTATAACATTGTAGATATAGATATGGGATAAGGCTATATATGAGTATTTGGTATAACATTATACATATAGATATGAGATATACTGTATATGAGTATTTGGTATAACATTATACATATAGATATGAGATAGACTGTATATGAGTATTTGGTATAACATTATATATGTAGATATGGGATAAGGCTATATATGAGTATTTGATATAACATTATTCATATAGATATGAGAAAGACTGCATTACGTATTTGATATAACATTATACATATAGATATGAGATAGACTGTATATGAGTATTTGATATAACATTATATATGTAGATATGGGATAAGGCTATATATGAGTATTTGATATAACATTATACATATAGATATGAGATAGACTGTATATGAGTATTTGATATAACATTATATATGTAGATATGGGATAAGACCATATATGAGTATTTGATATTACATTGTACATGTATATATGGGATACTTGCGTCATTGTATCTAGCACGAACCGACTCACGAAACACCACTCTTTGTCGGTACAGTCCAACTTGTGATAACCAACCATCCTTTGAAGCAGCCAACCTAACTTAAACAACCACTACAGAAAGTCCCATTTTTAGATTTATAGTGTATATCAATTTGTGTTAAGCAGACAATCTGTCTTAAACAGCCATTTTTTTTCATTTCCCTAGGCTGGCCTGTTAACACAAGTTTGACTGTACATGATATTCGCCTTGCCGTGTGGTCGAAAAAAGAAAACGCAAGGATATCCAACTTTTTAGAGGCTTTACAAGAAAGTAAGGATCGGTGACGTAAATTGACAAAATAATACCCTTTATTGAAATACACATTGATATAAACATGGGCTTTGACGTGTGTTGACCTTCACCTGTAATTGCCAATCAATCCCAGCTACGCAGGGGGTAACTCAGGCGGCCATTAGACCTGGTAAATACGTCGGGGCGACTTGGGTTCGAGTCGCGGCGCCAGAGAAATGTCAAGAAAGATATTATATTATATTTTTTTGAGAAATTTGATTATGGATTACGTATTTCGCTATTTTTTTTTAATTTTATCATAGTCAATGAAGACATGTATCTACTTTTATTCTTGTAAACCCAGCGTTTTTAACTTCTAGAATACCTAAGAAAAAAAAACATTATATGTCTATATCTTACACATGTTTATAAAGTCAAATCGTTATAACAATTCACACAACACAAAGCACTTTCGTGAGCAAAAAAAACATTTTTTTTTCAGACACGTTTTCAAAGACTCTCAGGAACCTGTTCAGTGGTCTACGTAAAAAGCGCACCTGTCGTACACAATGGACTTCAAGTGATCGCACTATCTGTATTCAATATAATAGAACACAATATTTTTGTTCACAATATAAAAAAAAGTAGTCATTTTACAAAAATACAGGTTATTGATAAGTCAACACTTGTTGATGTTTTTGGGCAACATGTCTAGTGAGATATCGGTCTGATCATGAATGGACCGAATTAATCCTAGCTGGTATGTATCTTTAACGAGTCCCCTGCATTCAAAACAAGCCTTATTTGGATAGATGTTCATATGTTCTGTTGTATAATTGAATTCTTTATGATCAATTTTGATTCTGATCTATCAAATGACTTACTCCTTGATAAATTGGTTGATTGATTGATTGACACATGGTTATTTCAGTGGCTGTAAGGTTGGTTGGCCGGATGAATTGATTGATTAATTGATTGAGTGATCTGTTAATTGCTTTATTGATTGATCAATCGATTAATTGCTTAATTGATCGATCGATCAATCAATTCGATTAGTTAATTGGTTGATTGATTGATTGATATTCGACTTCTGGTGTAGTCGTATATAGACCAATCAAATGATTTTGATTGAATGCTGAGGGAACATTACTCAGATTTTTTTATATGCATGCGAATTGCCTTGACCAAGCGATTGGTTCCTTATCAAACTTTGGAAATCGGCACATAAGGTGTCTTAGATTTGCTTATAAACGTGGTTCATTCTGATCTTCAACTTACCTTAACAAACAAACTGCACAACCAATACAATGGTCTTTCGAAATTTCGCCATTTTAAGCTGCTCTTTCACATGAAACACACATACCCTTTTCTTATGGATTTTTCATTCGGTTTAAACGAATTAGATTCCCCTTATCTCAATGGATCCGTACAATAAACGTTACCGAAATCTTGCACAAAACCGGTGTACACTGTAAAATGTACTTGATTCAATCATCCGAAAACATCAACAAAGAAACAAAACAAGAACCATGTGATCTGTGATGACTCTTGGTAGAAATGTGGAGTTTACTTACATTGTTTTGAAACACGGGATGTTCCAAAAGTTCATTCCGACAGGAGTAAAGCGATAAAAGCAGGGGGTAATAGGTAACATTAAAAGATTCAATTCTAATCCTTTGTCAAACACGGGCGACCTTTATTTAGACGTGAGCAAATGAAAATCGAACCGAACCGAAATAAAAGCGAAAACAGCGTTGGGAAAAGGAACAAAAATACTTGTGACAAGTATTTTTGTTCCTTTTCCCGACGCTGATTTCTAATAAGCCAATAACATCTACATTTTAAACGCTAATTTAAAAATTTACCTGTTTCAACTTTATTTTCTTTCGATATGAAAGGGTTTCTTCGTGACGTGACCGACAAATAGGCTAATCTTGTAGGGACCCAGGGGGAGACAGCTCGCAAAGACGATTTCATGGCCAATTGCAATATTTGTAAAAGAGGCAAGTCATTTGAACCGAACCGTCATAAAATAGGCCGAATGTATTGGTATTAACCAGCACGTACGAAATCGCTGTGTTAATTTCGTTTTTGTTTGTATAATACATGTAGGTTTATATAAGAAATAAGCATGTTTGACAAGAAAATCTGAATCTAGTAGATACACAGTTGCTACACTGTTTTGCTGCGGTATTTGCCAAACTGGTGGACTGACAATATTTCTTGAGGTGGTTAAATGCCCCGTTTTTTAACGTTTTTTGTCCCCTTTCTTCAAAGTTGTGCGTTATTTGATAACATGGATATTACAGCACTTCTACACCTCGTATATAATACCTGTAATTAACCGCCGACACCACTTAGACACCTGGATACTTGGAGGTCACGAAACTAAGGTCATACAGAAGGGCTTGGTTCCCGGTTTCACTGAACTGCGAGACTGCGAACAAGGGTACCAGTGTACGTGCGCTTGTCGTGTGCTTCGTTTCTTGAACGCAACTCGGGGAAATGGGTACTTGTGGCTTTTCTTGTGTGACAAAGAAATCTGCGAAATGTCATAACATTTAAGGGAAAACCCGAAAGTCTCAGGAAAGGTTTTTAAAGTCTCAAAAAGCCGCGAGAATTCTCAGAAACTAGCGTAAAACCAGGAAAATCTTCGTTTTTCTCGAAAAAACGCGTGAATTATAGAAAAGTCGCGTGAGTTCTCGAAAAGTCGCGAATTCCTCCCCCCCCCCTCCCCCCCCCTAAAAAAAAAAAGAAAGCCGCATAATTTCTCGAAAAGTCGCAGCATAAGTTCTCGAAAAGTCGCGAATTAAGTCGCAATGGTTTCTACCAAATAAAGTAAAGAAAACGTTTGTTATTTTTGGTCCCCAACAGTTTCTTTCAGTTTGGACCGATGCACAATCCAATGCTTGGTTGTGGATTAAACGACACACACGGGTAAAAGTTCCTCGTGGTTGTTTTGTCACATGGGTGAATTATACAAACAGTATAATAATTGTACTCCACTTTAAAGTGTCGACATTCATGAACAGGGTTTTTGTGATCCTTGATAGAGGGGCCCGACCCCTTTTCACCCGATAACATTGTCCTAGAGGGCGCATAAATCGACCCTTTAAAGGGGTTTGAATAATTCGCTCTTCAGGCGCAGAGAAAGGAGACCCGATTGTTCATCGAACTGACAGATGTCATTTAAGATCAAGTGGTTGGGGGACTCCATTTCCGCTGTTTTGATTATTTTTTTTTCGCTCTCTCGCATCTTTTTTTTCATCGGTACGATAGTGTCTTTATGAATCATCATGAAGTTGTATGTTACACCTACAAGTATCTCACCGTTCATTTACTTTAACACGAATTTGTCTTTTAAACGGATTTGTGATGTTGCCACATTTGAAGTCAACAATTTTAGATGAAAGGTTTTTACTTTAAATCAGAAATCTTCCTTAAAGACTTGATTTTTTTCTTGGGCTATGATGAATTGGCGGCTGGCCTGTGATCTAACCTGCATGCTTCTACGGGTATCTTTCCTCATCAAAATCATGCAGATATTTTAAGTTTTCGGAAAGCAGACGACACAAAAATCTATTTTAAGAAACATACCGAGCATTCTGTGGGTTAACACTTCCCAACTCTTTTCGGCTCGACTTAACACTTTACCAAACACCAACCTTTCGACTGTCCCAAATTGAAAGAGTTTGCAGACGACATCTCAAAATGTAATGAAATTGGAAAATATTCTTTTGATAGGGCGGAAAGCATTGTGGGAAAAGGAGAAATTGCTCTTTAGAGCAATTTCTCCGTTTCCCACAATGGTTTCTAGTGTCGCCTGCAATAAAGTGGTTAAATGTCATTATTGTTTGGTAATGGGTTAATCCTTGTGCGCTGTACGGCCTTCGGTATTTCACCAATAGTTTCGAGCCTGGTACCACAATTAAAATATCATACTGTTGACACCCTCTCCCCATTCTCCTCTAACAAAAAAAAAAAAAAAAAAAAAAAAAAAACAGAAAGAAGGAAAGCGATTATGAGGTTTTTATGGAATAAGTAAACACTATTATGATTATATTGGTGTTCTCTTAAATTTACGATATTACTATTAACAACATTTATCACAAGAATGGCAAACCAAATGCTGTCAATAAAGAAGATGAACAAAATATTAAGATGATGTAGTAAAATCCCCTTTTAGTAAAAAAAAAAGAGAAATGATTCATTAAACATGTATTTAATGAGGCCTCCTTTTACCACAATGGCTTCAAAGGCATGATGTATCTACAGAGGCGTCTGCAATAGCAAGCGTCTGACGACCTGGTGAAAAGTCAAGCACAAAACCTCCGTTCACATTTACATTTTTAAACGCTTTGTATACTCCCTTCATATAAATTGCTGTTTACGCATCTTAACCCTTAAAGTGCTTGAAACGACTTCATACTTATGCAAACAGGTTAGATCCAGGCCAGCCGCTAAGTAAATTTGCGGCTGGCCTGTGGATCTAACCTGTTTGATTCTCTGAGTATCTTTCCTCGACAAAATTAAGCACTTATTTAAGGTTTTGGAATTTATGTGATACCAAAATCCATTTTTTAGAAATTTACCCAGCATTTGAAGGGTAGGTCGTTTGAGAAACTACCGTGACATAAGAAGAAATTGCTCGTGACGAGCAATTTCTTCTTTTGGTCACGATGGTTTCTTTGTGACAGCGCCAGCAAATTGGCAGTTTTTGACATTTTCTAATAGTCGTCTCCTGTCCTCTTTTTTCTTTAATTTGGATAGGTCACACGATTCTGCATGCGGGAACGGCTACAAAATGGCGCCGCGAATTAAAGTGTCATAATTATATTGCTATTACATCGACAACGATGAATAGCGCATTATTCAATATTTAGGCTGGTCCATTAACCCTTTCCCAAACAACAAATTTTCGGCTGTCCCAAATTAAAAGAGTTTGCAGATGACATTTCAATATGTGATGAAATTGGACAATCATCTACTAATGGGGCAAAAAACGTGGGAAAAGGAAAAATTGCTCGTTACGAACAATTTCCCCTTTTCCCACAATGTTTTCGAAAGTCGTCTGCAACAATGTGGTCAAATGTCGTTATTGTTTGGGAAAGGGTTAACTTAAGTACAAACCTCATCTATCTCGCACCTCCCTGTTATCCTTCTGTCTACATGTGGTAAGATATGATTAACGTCGTTTCAAACAAGGGTTAGGGCCTGCGTGACTAAGTTGTTAAGATGGCAGAGTTAAAACTCGAGGGTCCCGGGTTCGAGCCTCACCGATAACTTTGGTTTCGTGGGAGCGACCTATGGCAAGTCAAATCAAAGCTCTAGCCTAGTATTGGTGGATCGTTACGAGCAATTTCTCCTTTACCCACAATGTTTTCTAAAGTCGTCTGCAAACAAAGTGGTCAAATGTCGTTATTGTTTGGGAAAGGGTTAAGGGAACAAAACTATCACGGCACATGTAATTTCAAAATTGTGAATGAGTTACATGAGTTACGACCAAACATGATCAGTTCGAATGGTTTTTGACACCTCCATAATGCATTGAACTACTCAACGTGGACGCTTTCAGGAAAAGTGTTATCAGCCGGGGCACGTAATACATAATTATTTGTAACCCTACACTTATATCCGAAGTGTATTTCTGAGGTCACGGAATATAATATATAAACATACTTCGGAAAAGTGCAGAAAAAAGATTTGGCATTAACGGACAAGTTAATCAAAATCAGATTTCGCCATCCCTGAACAAGATAATAAAGCAACTTTCTTACATGCTTTTTAATTGGCATCAAGTGTTGCCTCCAATCGCAAATTGTCGGGAAAAAAATTACATTTAAGGTTAATGGTTAGAGTACTGTTGTACCTAAATTTGAAGTAGGGGTCAATGATTTATATGACCCTAGTCTTGCAGTAAATGAAACTATTTAACCAAAGAGACAAAAGAAGTTTGTCAATATAGATGGATAACTTTGAAATCATTTTTTAAAATGTAAAGAATTTAATCATGCTGTGAAAATTCCTATTTTGTTGCAATGTTTTCATACGCGGTGTGCTACAATTATGCTCTCTATCCATGGGAGCCTTTTGGTGCAACTATTTCTGATAATTAAACACGAGAAGGGTTCCGTTTTTCTGACAGTTTTCGATTTAAAGGGAATAGATTACTAACCACGCTATAAAAAGCGCGCGAAAACCCCCCGAAAATAGATCGTGGGATACCGCGGAATGAGACCGCGTAAAAAGTAGTAAAAAGTAGTACCGCACTGAAATACCGGAAATTCGCATCATTTCCGGATTGTTATCAGTTCCAATTAGTACATTGACCTTTATTGCAATAATTCGTCGAAGTAATGGAGAAGTTTGATTTGAAAAATAAAACACATTGACTTTTCGCAGGCGTTTATTTTTATCTGATTTTTTTTTTTTTCGCAAGCATGCAAGTTTTCACGAACTTATAGTTGTTGCGCATGGTTAAACAGTTCATTTCCGCCTCTCGTGCGGGTATTTTGTTTACATACTGTTGATCTGTACTGTACCGTGTCATTTTATCATTGCGCAAGGGTTTTCGAGTGGTTTAATCTTAGCTTCTAACTCTTTTCCAAAACGACAGACACTATTCTTGAATGGCCAATATAATAGCAGTTAATTTGCGATAATTAAATTAGAAATAAAATTGGAATATTTTGTTCGGATAAGGTTGAAGTTATAGTTGACAAAGCAGAGAAATCACTCATCAAGGGTTATGTTTTGCCTATTCTTTAGCTTGTTTCAAAATTTCGTTTGGTGAGAATACCTTGTTTCCTTATATTGTTTGATAAAGGGTAGGTCTAAACACAGGAAATTGTCCGGGTGACATTTTACACCACTGATGTTTCCAGTACCGAACAACTTCACGACTCAATCGAATAGATTGTAATTACACTGAAATCATTGTCTCAAATCACAAATTGCTCTTTTAAGATTAATATTTGGAAGTCGTTTTTCCATTAAGAAGTACGAAAGGTTATTTTCTATCGTTTTGTCCTAAAATCGTCCGCTGTTGATTTGCTCATATAATGGGAAGGGTCGCACCGGATATTGTGTGGTTATAAATCGAAAAGAGGGGAAATGGGGCCATAATTAACCCTTACAGTGCGGGAACCGACTTCATGCTTATGCAAACAGGTTAGATCCAGGCCAACCGCCAAGTAAATTGGCGGCTGGCCTGTGATCAAACCTGTTTGCTACTCTGAGTACCTCTCCTCGACTAAATTGCGCAGTTATTTAAGGTTTTGGAAAACAAACGACAAAAAAATCTAATTTTGAAAACTTACTTAGCATTATAAGAGAAAAGGGCCACGGACCCTAACCCCTTAGTCCATCCCTTCATTTATAACGTTATGCTATAAGGACTCGTTCGGGGGAAAGTAACAGCAGATGACCAAATAAAGCATGGACATAAAAACGCATTGTCTTTATTGGTTGGTGTTAACAATTTTATAAGGAAATGGACGAATTGCTGATCTTGAACGAATGATCTTTTTGGTGCTATCAATCCTTTGGACGCGGTTAATTACAAAATCTTCTGCTGGAGGAGAATCGCTGGGATGATCTAAGCTTATTTGGAAGAAAATTTGGCTTAGCCTTTTTCAACATATTAAAACTTCATTTTCCTAATGTTTCTTTTCTCGAAGATTCATGGAAATGTAACAGCCTATGATTTATCTCATTACCAAATAATAACGACATTTGATCAGCTTGTTGCATACGACTCTGGAAAATATTGTGGATAAGGAGAAATTGCTCGTAACGAACAGTTTCTCCTTTTCCCACAATGTATTCTGCCCTAGCAGAAGATTTTTTTTTTCAATTTCATCACAATTTGAAATGCTGTCTGCAAACTCTTTCAATTTGACACAGTCAAAGATTTGGCGTTTGGTAAAGGGTTAAATTAGGTGGATCGGACTTTTACATAGTCGAACCCGGGACTTTTGTCAACGCATGATACTTCACTTTCCTAATAAAATGTATACGTCTCTCTTGCAAAGATTCATGACAATTTAATATCTTTTAAATGAGATGTGTCCGCATGAGTTATGAAAGAATAATAGAATAAAAGATGTAAACTCCCAAATTAATTATTTATTGCGGAATTTGGAACCGGTCGAAATTGCATCAAGCAGCAGACGCGCCGTTTAATGTGTCAAAGTA
Source organism: Cerastoderma edule (assembly GCA_947846245.1). Lineage (NCBI taxonomy): Eukaryota > Metazoa > Mollusca > Bivalvia > Cardiida > Cardiidae > Cerastoderma > Cerastoderma edule. The sequence goes on from OX401408.1 coordinate 17,093,481, forward strand.
GTAAATTTGCGATGGTGTTATGGATTATAGCTGGGACTTAAGACCGGGTTTTCTAGGTTCGATCCCGGCTATTGAGCATCCCTGGTAAAGGATGTTGGTTCAAATCGGAAGGAACAGCAGGCGATATCTGTAATGTGTCATGCGGGTACATTTTCGATAGTGTTGTAGGTATCGACAAAAATTTGAACTTGACGTCCTGTGTTCGAAAAGTTTCAGTTGAAGAATATAACTACAACACTTACCTCGTTTTTTAAATGTAAAAACGTTTTCTCTTGCGCCTTCCTTAATATAACCCAAGAACATTATTTTCTATACCAGAGAGATATCGTAATTGAATCATTGTGACAAAAGGGATACAATTCTCGTCGTTGTGGTTTTCAAAATTGTCTGCCGCAGGTGCACCACAACGTTTTTTTTTATTCGTTTTGGAAAAACAGATTAAAGGTGATTTACTCGGCACATATATTACATGTATTGTGGGGTTGTCGTTGATAAAATGGGCCAGAGGCCTATAGGACTGGGAAGTAATTATTGAATAATCGTATTTTGTGACAAGAGTTCTAGAAAAGAGAGAGTCCTAAAGTACGTTGGCTTGTGTCAGCGTGGTCTGAATTTAATCAAAAGCGGCCTGTCTTGGTTGGCCTTGAGATACTGCCAACAGAAAATCTCGGCCAAAGTCGATCACCATCTCTGACCTTCGTGTCACATTATAATAGAATTCAATATTGGGGAACCAGTCAATCATTGGGTAAAAGAGAAACTTTTTTCCGTTCTTGGTTATATTACGTAAAGGTTGCCTAACACAAAAACCATACCATGTTGACAACAAAAAGTCCTTCCCTTTTGCTCGTAACTACGCCGGATATTGCGTCACTTCCAGCGAATAATACCGGACGTTGGACGTATTCTTCCGCCCCAAAATCTGTTACGTACAAAATTTAGGATTGGTTTGGATAAAAGACATTAACGAATGTTACTCAATTTTCTCTGTTATTTACGTTACGTATCTGTTGAAATCGGAGCGCTAGCATTGTTGGAGGCGATACCTTGTCTCTCTCACTTTATTATCCGAAATTGACTAAACTTACAGACGAGATTCGATTTCGAAATATAATTGAAAGATAAATCTTTTAAAGGTAATTAATTGATTATCATATAAAACGCACACTATTGCTGATATGGGTGATTTATTTATACGTATGGGGTTAATCCCGTTTGTAAATTTGTTTGCACATTTTAACGAAGGATATTTCCTTAATAGGTTTTACTACTGTCTGAATTAAGCGCGTTTTATTTAGGTGCAAGTTTGAAAATAGATGGCATTGTTTCGCTTCACGAAGTCATTTCATTCATAAATTTAACCTGACATATATACATGGCTGATTAAAATAAATATTTGTTTGTTCATCTCGAATAAAATCGTTTTTGAAGGCGTCAGCAACATATATCTGACTTTTTATTTCATTTGCTAAACGCCTTATGAAGAGATTAGTAAGTTGCACAAGATTTAAAAAAAAAAATGCAAATTTGCAAACGAAAAATTCAATAATAGCAATTATAATAATAATAATTTTGTCTTGTTAAGAATTCACGCAGAATACCATCCTAGCTGTAAAGATTGAGTGTCAACTGCGAACTTTTGTATAAATAGATTATGTTCACATACTGTAGGAAATAGAAATCTGTTCCTTGCTTCTATTTTAAAAGGTATAACCGACGATTTCAGTCATGATTCAAGTTAATTTATAAGACGAAATTAGAATAAATAAAATAAGAAAAACAAATTGATTAAATAATAATAATGAAAAAAGAAATACGAGAAAATAACGATTTGCTTTGGTTTTTTCTTGACTTTATCTGATGATAATTTATATTTATCAACAAAAATGATCGTTTTTGCTTTTATAGCATTTCAAATCCGTTAACGAAATGGTTTTTTTACTGTTTGACTCACAGTGGGTCTCACTTCAACGACTTAGTTATACACAAATAAACCTTTACGCGGATTTATCGACAAATATTGAAAATATAACTTATATCGAAAATTTATGTGGGGCACATTCTGAGCGCTCTCTAAACTTGATGGAACTTTTTATAGTTCTGTTTTTGTCAGAATGGTTTCGTTATGTATAAGACAACATTTATGATGTAATGGATGTCCATCCTTACGTTGAATATCATAACTTGATGGTGTATTTATAGGATAAACAGTTATTTATAAATGAAAATCCGAGGAATTACTCCTTTCCAAATAGTATCGTTATTAATATCTATCTTTTAACCCTTTACCAAAAGCCAAATTTTCGACTGACCCAAAACTGAAAGAGTTTTCGGACGACATTCCAAAATACGATGAAATCGAAAAATAATCGTCTTGTAGAGAAGAAAACATTTTGGGAAAAAGAGGAATTGCTCGGTACGAGCTATTTCTTCTTTTCCCGCAATGTTTTCCAGCGTCATCTGCAACAAAGTGGTAAAATATCGTTATTGTTTGGTAGTGGGTTAACAGGACCTACTTTCGAGCTTCTACCTTTCTTTCTTCCAATGAGGAACATGTGCTATAAGACTATTTTTTAACATTTCTAAAAATGATAATTAACTTAACATTACCTTGAGTTCCCTTTTACAGAGGAACTGAGAAGGTAGCAAGTTCACATTATGCCTTTAAAAGAGTGAATATGATATGGTTTGTTTACAAGAAGCGATCAAACAATGTCAGCCGAGAAACGTTGGGAACCAATGAACCCTAACTAATGCTGCATTTTGAATGTCCACGTTGTTAATACTGGATAAATGACAATATATTTATGTATTTAACTTGATTTTTCTAACCAGATGATCGCCACTCATTAATCCGAGCGTTTCTTGCTATTTTGGATGATACTCGAATATAAACAATGAATTGTGGTTACCAAATTTGTGAAAATAGCACTTTGAAAAAAATAGATAATAAATAGTACATGCGTTATATTGTCATGATCCTTTGATTTTTCGCTGTTTCAACATATTCTATTATAATTTGTATCTCATATTACCCAGTTTTGCAGCTTTTCTGGGCGCTAGTATGCTTTTAACTGTTGGAAGAGTTATCCCACATAGTGCCATACCGTATACAGCTATACCCTACAGTGTTGAGACCTCAATGTTGTACATACTGCTAGCAGTGAAATTGCTTCATTCATAGATTTTGCCAAATTGAAAAGAAATAACAAACTTGTCAGTTTTTGGAATTTAACAGTTTAGATCAGGGCTTCGAATTGCGTTTGTCAAAGGACAAACCTACGACGCCAGTGGCGTAAAAGGGGATCGATCTTGGGACCTTAAGTTGCAACAATGCTACCATAGCCACTTGGCCACAAAGGCCACCGCTCATTCTACCGCAACGGGGCATATTTGAATATCCGGCGGAGTGCAAAATTGCTGTCTTCACGCGGACTATTTAATGAGCGGAAATCATTATGTAACCTAACACTCTCTGCACACATTGCTTCACAAAAACGCATTCTGATAAAACACCTTACATAGAGGATAAAAGAAACAATTGCGAGAAAAGGAAGAATTGCTCGTGACGAGCAATTCTTCCTTTTCTCACAATGGTTTGAACCCAGTATCACAGAGAAATTTGAAAAGAAGATGTGCTATTTATTCATCGTCTGCTGTTGTTTTCAATTCTGGTCAGAGGCAAAAAGACGTATGGGGGAATGAAGTTTTACGCTTTATGATAAACATAATGTGCCATTTATATGCACAGCAATAAAGAAGCGTTTATAATGGTCATAATGGAGTTATTTCCTTACAAAAAAACCTTCCCTATGAACCCAGTTAGAATAACCACGGGCATAGTTTTTTTGTTTAGGAGAAAATTTAATGCCGTGTTTTTTATATACGATTTTTTGCGAGTTCATGATAACAGACGAGGGAATGGTGCCCAATGTTTAGAATCTTATGTCAGAACAAGATGGCCGCGCTAAGGTAGTTTTGCTTTTTCACCTACTTTTGCAAATGATAGTCACATTGTCAATCGTATCTACTCGGCAATCCCCGTAACAAGTCGGTAGATATACCTCGTAGGCAGTACATGAATACACCAGAAATCCTGGGGTAATTCGCCTTATTTCCGGCGGCTAACGCATAATGCACACAGGCACTAAATCTGTATTTAGATACACACAAATTGGTTATATATCACAATTAAATGTTTTTTTACCCTTTTCATTAAAGATGATCATATGAACACATCTTTGTTTCATATTTTGTCAATCAGCTCTTTCCGGTAATCCCCGGCTTGTGACGGGGATTGCCGAGTTGATACGATTGGCCCTTAGTTGCTGACCTACTTTCAAAAATGGCTCCCCATTACCTCCGAGGTTATTTTAAGAAATGGCCGAGGTGTTCCGAATGTCACATTGTGTGCCCCGCATGAGTTGACCCAATCGGAACTACTCGGGTATTTCCGTGAGCTGTGAAATACACCTCGGATATATGTGTAGGGTTACAATTATTCGGGTAAATCGGCATCCGGCAATTAACACACATTTTCTAAGCATGCAAGTTAAGTAGTTCAATGTGTATGGAAGTGTTGGACATCCTTTTAAATATTCTTTTGATCAGTAACTCATACCAAATGGCATAATTGTTGTTGTGACATGTAAAGTTGTTTCCTCAATCAAATTTAACGACTTTTTAGATTTCACATTTAAGATCTATTTTTAAACACGAACGTGAAGTGACGTCATTCCGCTGGGAACCAATATGGCGTCATCCCTATTATTTCAGAGGTGTTTTCATTTGATAAACCCGATGTGTTCAGATTGCCATCATTTATAACTGCGTTACGACTAACTCTCGACCGAGAAATCGCAGTCGAAGACCGACTGTTTCATACAAGCGCACCCGTCGACCGCGATTTCTCTGTCGAGTGTTAGATGTAACGCGGTTATAAACCATGGATTTTCATATACAACCAGAACCGGAAAATTGATGGGGACGTCTGTCGCAGCTTATAACACATGACCTTCCACTTTAAAGGGACTAACTCAGAGATTCGTGCTGTGGTAGTTATAAACGGTAGACATTGATAACAACAAGTTACAGGTATTGACCCCAAATTGAAAGAGTTTGCAGACGACATTTCAAAATGTGATGACATTGAAAAACAATCATCTGATAGGGCAGAAAACATTGTGGAAAAGGAGAAATTGCTCGTTAAGAGCAATTTCTCCTTTTCTCACGATGATTTCCAGAACCGTCTGCAAAATGTCGTTATTGAAGGGTAATTGGTTAAAGGTGCTTGTTCACAGTTGCGAGGAAATTTAAAAGTTGAAATGAATAATTCTTTTAAATTGTAAAACAGCTGTATGTTGTATGTTGCGCACTTTAGAACAGTTATTGGAAGCAAATGATTGATTTTAGTTCTATAAAGTGTGTAAAAAGTGAATTAACACGAATCTTAATCCACGCTTTTTGAGAACTACCGCATGTTTACTGTAAATTCTTAGATAAATTGACGCCTCCGAAACTAGTTACGCTTTTAATAGATACCTTTAAATTGTATTTCAAACAACAATACAAAAATAGACCAGTCTCAACGACATTTTATTTTGACTTTCAAATTTACTCCTCTGTGAAAATGAACCCTAAAGGAAAAACAAAACGAAAAAAACTTTTTTACATATTTCGTATACGCATACACCTAGATGGTGAACACTTTCAAACTTGTGTCGAATAATTGGTATATCAATAGACAATCGAACTTTTAAAAAAAGTTGACAAGTCCTGCGTGGCGCAGTGGTTATGGTGGCAGACTAAATAACTCGGATTTCCCAGGTTTGAGCCCCGTCGACACCTGTTTTCGTGGGAGTGACCTTTGGCAAGTCGCTTCAGAGCCCTAGCCTAGTACTGGTGGATCCAGGAAAGCCGTTGCATAACTGAAACATTTTGATAAGGCGTTTAACACCATACAGAAATGTTGACACTGTGTTAAACCCGCAACGCAAAAAGAACAAAAAAGTACCGGGTTCTTCTCTGTGAGCATTCTCTTACAAGTGCCCGGGTGAGGGGATGCCCCGACGAAATTGTTGCAGACGAAACAAGAAACCGTTGTGACAAAAGATGAAATTTACTTAGTTACTTTACTTTACTTTAAACACATTTTATTGCTCAAAATATACATAGTCATTATATGGAAATTCAATACAAATCGTAATTAACAAATGTGTTGAGCTACAAGTTATAAAACTTAGTTACAGCTCTCCCCTTCTGGTATATAAGTTGCAGAATTGGTCATGGCAATGAAACATTATGTTATTAACAAACCCCATGTGTATTTACGTAACAAATCAAAACTTACAACAATTGTGAGAAAATATTAGACATATGAAAGAAATAAAGAAGATTGAAACAAAAGAGCCAAGACAGTCTAGACGTAACATTTCAGCTTAGTGTAGAAGAGTACAGAAATAAGAAGATTGGTTGGATGAAGTACAATTACTCTAGAGCAAGTTTTTCATTTGTCACGTTATTGCTTACCCGTTGCCTCAATAGCATTGATAGGGCGGTCCTCTTTGGCCAATTGGTTAGAACTCGAAACCACATGACCCCTCTCTACGTGGGGGGCAAAGCATGGTAACGGTGAATTCTTATTTTCATTAGGGACAATCTCTTGGCTGAATTAGAGAATGCCGATGATTGTGCCCATTTTGACCGGTCCCTATGAACCAACCAACCAAGCCGTTTTCCTTCAGTGAATTGGAGTCGGGCATAAAAATACAACTTAAAAAGTTGTTGACGCGATGTAAAATCTAATTAAACAACACACAGGCGGTTAGACAACACGACCTAGTTTCCATCGATTACGCCTGTTACGCGCAACAGCGTTTGTGGATGGAGGGGGGAGGGGGGAAGCTGTTGTCATCTTAATCAATCGTGAGAAAGTCGGTCACAATTTCCCGCCATTTTCTGTTTACAATCTCGTATTCTCTCGTTTTTTACCGTTTTCGCATTCGTAACGTAAACCGCTTGTCAGTTGTCATACATCTCACGTCTGTCCCTCTTGACGTGCGAGATTTCGCCGCAGACGACATGATACGCGATTCATGAAACACAAAACGAATGGCCATGCTGTTGTTCATTATTGGCTAACCATTTGAAAACGTTCTGACAAATGATGAGCGAATTTTCCTTTAGTAATAACGTGTTCGAGTGTCGTCTGGTTGTAGACTGCGACGGAAATCGTCTGTCTTGCGGAAAAAGGGTCAAAATCCGTCCCGCCACACATACTAGGGGTTTCCCTTCCTTCCATCATTGCTTCGGCTGACAGATAGCAAGACAAGTGAAGAAAGGATGCTGAATTTTGTTGTAGACGAGGTTTGTCCTGGCGATTACCTATCTACGATAAATGGGCGAGTCCATAAGTGAGCGGAAGTAGGTAGGTATAGGTAGGGTTTTAGTTTAGATAAAGGTCAGTTAGTTTTAGGCAATTAAAAGAGGTACGTGTACCTTTTTTAAGACCAAATCATTCTGATACGTTTATCTTTTCATGGCATACGAGCCGTCATTTACAAAAGAATATCGATTTGTTTGACACATGAAACTGGAAATATCTTAATGTCTCCTTTCTGATCTGAAACAATCGTCCAAAATATGCTGTTCTGTTTTGTTCTGCTTTGAGAAAAACGCAGTCTGCAATATCATTCGAAACTAATTAACTCTTCTATGCATGAAGTGTATAAGAAGTTGTAAATTTTGTGAAAAAGGTGAGAAAAAAAACCTCTTTCTGTATGTTTGTGATTAGCAACAATTTCATAGAGCTTTGGCTTTGTTAGGCTTACGGCTTTAAAATTGATTTTCTCTGAAATAAATTTACCAGAAGATGTTTTTTCATTGATGCTCGTCCCCTTTCTTTCAAGCACCGCATGTGAAAATAGCTGCATAGGAAACTAGAAGATATATATCTAGAAATGGCGGAAATATTGCGCCCGAGTTAGTTCGACCACGAATCGATGGTGGCGAGAGTCAAGTTTTGCAATCACATCATGTCCATTTATTTATACTTTTGACATTTCGGCTTTATAACGTTGGTTCTGAGATAGTGATTTGGTATAACAGTTAGTTTTTACCTTTAGGAAATTCATTTCTCTATCATTTGAGACCGTTCCTGAAGAATAGGCTGACAATTAGCGAAGAAATGTGTATATATCTGGGGCAGAGGTGTGATTCGCTGGTTGGGAGTTGGCTTCCTTTTCGTTTTATATAGTCATAATTTATGGGCATCTGAGAACATTGGTTGTTTGTCAAAATTAAAGTCTATTTGTCGAATTGCGGTTTTTGTAGGTTTTCGGTAAATGCTTTAATCGCAGCCTTTAGGAATCTCTGATTTGCCGATTAAGGGCAGTGTGCTGTCTTATTTTGTTTTTATTTTGAAATCGTGATTGTATCAAGTGTAAACGAAGGTTGAAGGATGAAGCAGACGACACAACATTCCTTACCGGAAGTCCCGTAGATAAACATCACGTGATATTTTTAGGGGCGGATTTTTGTGTATGTGTATGTCTTGCATCATCAGTAAACAACGTGTTTTCTGTGTGACCTAGTTTTGAACATCTTTTCCCATGTGTACATTTGCTGCATGCATTGACTTACCGGTTAACTAAAGGTTTGCCTTTATCATTCCCCCCCCATTTCTATTAGAAGACTCTCGTCTTGAAGAGAATATACGATGTTTGAGCAATATCAACGTCTCAAATCTCTGTCTGTTTCTCCAAAATGAGTAGAACGTAAAAGTAGGCGAAGGCGCTTCCGAAAAGCAGGAAAATGCTGTAAATGATGGAATACGGTATTTGGGTTGACACATTTTCAATTTTAATTCAATTTTAACCAAAAAAAGTCAAAAATCTAAGAACGCTATGCTTCGGGCAAATGTTAACACTTTCCGTAGATCATGTTGTTTGCATGTATGAACTTCGTTTGCAAGCGTAAGAGTTTTTTGCCCGTTGCACAGTTATCCACGAAACGGTGGTTCCCGCATGGTTTTGCCTTCTAACCAAACATATAGTAGCTTATGGGCCATTATTCATCCTACCGAGGATCCTCCACACCACTGTTGTCTCAAATTTAGTTTTCGTGATATGTCAATAGTATTTGAGAGATTAATAGTCGATTTTCCTTACGAGCAGCAGGTGAAAGTCATAAGAAGTAGGTTGGGACCGTTGTCTGCTGTTGCTTAAATGAGCGATTCATCTTTGCAAAAACTGAATTGAGGATATGAATTCGTAAATTGAGTTCAGTTGAAATTGTAGGATTTCTCTGGGATATGAAGTAAATGTATAAAAATAAATGAAGGAAAACAGGGAGACTTGCTTCTAAGAGAGGTGCTTATGGCCTTAAAAGAAACACTACAAGTATGTTGTTTGGCGTTTTGAAATATTGTAGAAATGGTGCAAAATGGTGAAATGTTCAGCTCTAGAAGAGTAAACATAAGGCAGCTTTGAGTCGATTTCAATTTGTGTGTGTAATTCATTGACAAAATACAAATCGTTTTCTCAGCTTAGTTATTTACTAATTTACTTTTCATCGATTGTGACGGAAGCTTGAAGCTTGTTGAATTCAGCCTCGATGACTGAGAGAGTTTGAATCGTTTGAATAATAAGTAAGGCATTTTAATAAATTTAATAACAAGACTGCACCAAAAGGGTAAAGTTCACTGGCTTTCCCTTCACAATCGCAGACGTCTAGTGAAGCGAAGTCGACCGCTTCCCGCCCAAACACGATTCACGAAAGCATCCGAAAGATACGGATGATGAAAGATATAAGCAAGCTTCCCAGGATAGGATCAGGGCACAGACTAAAACCACTTGTGAACGGAAATCTGAATCGTCGCTCCACGTCAAAAAGGGCTGCCTTTGAACCCCCCCTGCTTCTCGAATGTGCATTTCAACACAAACCTTTCAGATTGTTCTTAAAAAACAATAGGGACGAAAGGAGAAATTGCTCTTTCGTCAAGTTAGCTATAGTCCAGAGAATACTGAATCCAAGGAAAGACGAAATATAACAGAACTATTGTTGACGGGGCTTCAAACCCTGTCACAAATTCCTTGCAGAAATACGAAAACAACAAAAACATCTAGCAATGTGTGGCATCGGACCAGTGAGTATGTAAGCGGCATTGGTTGATCTTGGCAAAGACCCAACGTCGATTGCTGAATGAAACTTCTTTTTTTTTCTATCTAAAAACTGTGGTTCATATGCCAGCCATCATTAATGTTCCTTCTTTTTTTTCTGTTTCCATAATCCCTACTTAACACTTTTTTTCTCGGAAAGACGGGGTTCTGCGCGGCCCAATGGTTAAGTTGGCGGACTTAAAACTCGAGAGTACCGGTTTCGAGCTCCCCCAACACCTTTGTCTTCGGGGGAATGACATTTGGCAAATCCAGGAGAGCCGTTACATACCTGCATAACTAAAAAGTGTTGAAACGACGTTAAACACCATACAAACAAATATGCCATATTCAACGAGTAAAGTGATTAGTTACTCAAGTGATTAAAAATATCAATTAACGCGATAGACCGATAAGTCTTGTACTCATTAAAAGCATTGTGACAAAAGGAGAATTTGCTCATCATGAGCAAATTAGCCTTTTGTCGCAATGCCTTTAAACGTCGTCTGCCGGAAATATGCATTGGAAATTCGTGTGTGTAAATTGTGTGAGGGGTAAACATTTCCCAAGGGCCTTTGATTTCTGGGTGTGGTTGGTCTATTCACACACAGCTACGGCTGTTTTCCGCGGTTGAATATCAGAACCACGCTTATTTTCGGGCGCTTTCATAATCATAAACTTAAAATGGTTACCAGACCACAAATAAAACCGTAGTCAAAATAAAAATCGTCTTCTGGTTATTATAAGATATTGTGAAAATCCTTCATTCGAGCGCTCTCTCAATTTGTTTTTTAGATACGAGCCAATTCTCATTTTACCCAAGTAGTTTTAGGTTTTCTGTGAATGAGGTATTTAAGTAATTCTGCATGGGGTATAGGGATGAAAATAAAACCAGTTAATGGCTCTTTGAACTATTCGCTCAAATGTTTGATGCAGAAGTCGAGATTGAAGGAGGAATTTCTGTTGGCTAACGTCACTATCGTTTCTTCATATGATTTTATAGAACGAAGGAATATTTCCATTTCATCTCCTTATATTCTTCTTCAAATACTTTATAGTGGTTACCGATTAGAAATGTATCGGTAAGAGATTCTAAACAATACTATATTGTGGGAACCTTTTAGAAATTTAACGTTGAGAAATTTCTGAATTATTTCGTGCGTGGCCCGAGTGGTTAGAGTACAGGAGTTGAAATCATATGGCCCCTCTCCGCGTGGGTTCAAATCCCGGTGAAAGCACTTGGACTTTCCTGAGAGGCAGTCTCCCGACTGACTAACGGAATGCCTATTGTTCTACCCGTCCTGACCAGAGGATGTGGTCCTTCTCCACCATTAGGAGTCGGACATAGCAACATAACTGAAAAAATGTTGTCGCGATGTAAAACCCATGTAATTATATAATTAAATCGAATACCGGGTATAGCGGTCTCCACTTTGCGGCTTTTTATTTATCCATATTTGGCGCAAGAACTGGTGATGTTTCCAAGAAGTAAGGTTGAGATTCATCATCTAAGTTGCAAAAAACTTGTTTCGGAGTCGGTGTAATATATGTAAGTATAAATTATATATCAGGGTTGGGCGCCATTTTAACCCTTTACCAAACGAAAAAATTTAGACTGTCCCAAATTTAAAGAGTTTGCAGACGACATTTCAAAATGTGACGATTATTGAAACACAATCTTCTGATAAGGCAGAAAACATTGTGGGAAAAGGAGAAATTGCTCATCATGAGCAATTTCTCCTTTTCCCACACTGTTTTCCAGAGTCGTCTGCAACAAAATGGTTAAATGTTGATATTGCTTGGTAATCGGTTAAGCTGTGATTGGGTAAAATCATTGTAAGTTTTTGGTTTTTAACCCGTCTTTGCCCCTTGTTGTTATCAACTGTAATCAATGAATTGTAAGGTAGTTCAGCCATAATCGGCCATTTTGAAACTCACTTTTTGTCGTATTACTTCTTTTGTCCTCAGTAAACATCGGTCCGGGCCGGAACTATTCGCCTTAAACCATGTAATCCCAGTACCAACCGTTGTTTGCCGAAAACAACCGAAGTAATCCGACGAAAGAATGAGTTTCAAAATGGCGGATTATGGGTATTCTACCATAAAGGATTAAAGTGCATGATGTAATGGGGAATGAAAGAATACCACGATTCTGGCATGATGAATGCGACATGGCGACATATTTGGGTCACCAAAGGTGGAAACGTGCTGCGTTACTTTAATTAATGTTCACACTGCACGTACACGTCAGTTAATTACGTCGCATTTGACGTTTCATTATTTTAATTTTTGACGTTTAATTTGTTTCATATCTTCGGCGTTTTTTGACCCAGTTTTGGGTTTGTGAACGATAAAACTTACATTTATCAAGGTCTCAATATTTCTTTAAATCGTTAATATAGCGTACTCCAGGTTTTAATGCCGTTTGGAAGACAAGTGAAATGAATTAATGATTGAGTGACGCAGAAATTTATTACGCGAATTTACGCTCGTCAAGACCGGATGTTTGGTGAATTCTATATAAACTCTTTAATTTTTGGATCACTATACATTCTAGGCGAAGTTCAAGGGACATGCAATGGCTAGTGGTAACAGTACCGAACCTGAAGCCAGCAAGCTCCTCAGCCCATCTGGGTTCGAATCACGGTAACATCAACAATGTACCACGCATCCAATGTAACTGACACATTATCGATGCGAGAGAGTGTGTAAATGTGATACTTGGGCGACTTTGCGCGTGTGTGTTCAGTTATGTTAATCTGACCAACAAGTCATCGAATAAATCTTGTTTTTTTAAGTACGGTAAGGTAATTTTAATGATGAACGGGAACTACTCAACACTTGACCCACAAAATGATTGCCACGTGACAAATGGCGGAACTGTATGACCCATTAACACAGAAACATATTTTTTTGCAACTCGACTGAACTATTATGCAGACGAACAGAAATATAAATGGAGTGTGGTATTCAGAACTGCTGTTGGCTTAGAGTGACATTAATCATTTGAATATAAGATGCCCTTTTTTTTTTTAAATAAATCGACAACATGGATCTTCCATAGTACATAGAATAAGATTGTTGATAAGCTTCTCAATACAGTTTAAAACTATTTAGTTAAAATATAGAACAGTTGTCTAACCGATACAGTACACCGTTAAAACAGTTTATTTCTGCAATAACCACTGTCACAATTTTAGTCATGTGATGCTGAAAAAGTACTACGCCAATTGTCACGGGGACTGTCGACGGAAATAACGCCGACAGAAAAGCGAATGTCGGAAGTTTGTTTCCTTTGCTAGAATCGTCTCAGACCGAGTTACTTATATGCACGTGTCTTGTTTGTGATGCTTATATCGTAAAAAAATGTTTAAGAATAAATAAATATAATTTACAATAAATGAAAAAAACAATCGCTAAAATCTATAGATGAGTTGTATATGTTTGGAAAACGGACTGAAATTCAGCCGAATGTATTACGTTATTGTAACGGAAAATCCCTCAGAGTAATCTCCCTTATGGAATTGGTCACTGTCACCACAAATGTCACATGGTCATCTGCTTAGAAACGAAAATGGCGGTTTAAGATGGCGGCGACATTCACAAAAATTATCCATTTGTGTTCTGTTTGTAATGAAAACGAAATAATTTTTTTCAATTTAACTGGTCAGAAATCATCACAAGAAGGCGTTATTACTAATGTAACTACTACATCCGGTAAAAAAAATGGCAATATTATTTAAATTTCATACAAATCTTAATGAAAATCGTATATAGGCAGTGATCGATGCATCGTAGCAAAGGTAGATAACTTTGAGGAGTTTGACACGCAATTTCTTAAAATAACATCGGAGGTAATGGGGAGCCATTTTAAAAGTAGGCCAGCAACTTAGGGCATGTCTGTTTGCAAACGTATCAACTCGGCAATCCCCGTCACAAGTCGGTAGATATACCTCGTAAGCAGGTCATGAATACACCAGAAATCCTGGGGTAATCCGCCTTATTTCCGGCGGACTACGCACATGATTACAACATGCACACAGGTACTAAATATGTATTTATATACACACAAATTGGTTATATATCACAATTGAATGTTGTTTTTATTCTTTTCATTAAAGATTATTATATCAACACAGCTTAGTTTCATATTTTGTCAATCGTATGTTTTCGGCAATCCCCGGCTTGTATCGGGGATTTCCGAGTAGATACGTTTGCAAACAGACATGCCCTAAGTTGCTGGCCTACTTTTAAAATGGCTCCCCATTACCTCCGATGTTATTTTAAGAAATGGCCGAGGTGTTCCGATTGTTTGACTCGGCGGAAGTTACAAAATTGAGGGTCTTGGCGCTTCCCTTGCACGTATACGATTTTTAGATGAAGGACAATTCTTTATAATGATGTCCGTCCCATATGTGGTTTAAGACGATATTTCCCATTCTTATCAGTAAACGAAATGGGTGTCGGTCAAAGAACATTGTGTCAACCCATTCCTTTACACGTAAATATCTTCATATAAAAATCAAAAATAGAAATAACAGATGCAATTTGTTGAATATTAGTTTTCATCTTTTTCCTTTTTTTTTCATCGTAAGTAGAAGCTAAAACCATTGTGACAAAAGGAGAAACGGCTCGTTACGAGCCGTTTCTCCTTTTGTCACAATGGTTTTTTTTTTTCTCATCCCCCGTTACACGCGGAGGACGCGATGGGTTTTAGAACTGATATGAGAAGTCAAATCATAAACCCCGAGAAATTGACTGTGCAGTCTTGACAAAAATGGCGATGTCAAAATTACACCGTTTTTGGTCCATCGTTTTGGTTATTAGTGTACTATATACAGCGACAATAGCTGCAGACAACACATGGTAAGGGATGTCTTACATTATAAGATAGATAAATATAGACAGACAGACAGACAGACAGACAGACAGACAGACAGACAGACAGACAGGCAGGCAGGCAGGCAGGCAGGCAGGCAGGCAGGCAGGCAGGCAGGCAGGCAGGCAGGCAGGCAGGCAGGCAGGCAGGCAGGCAGGCAGGCAGGCAGGCAGGCAGGCAGGCAGGCAGGCAGGCAGGCAGGCAGGCAGGCAGGCAGGCAGGCAGGCAGGCAGGCAGGCAGGCAGGCAGGCAGGCAGGCAGGCAGGCAGGCAGGCAGGCAGGCAGGCAGGGCAGGCAGGCAGGCTGGCAGGCAGGCAGGCAGGCAGGCAGGCAGGCAGGCAGGCAGGCAGGCAGGCAGGCAGGCAGGCAGGCAGGCAGGCAGGCAGGCAGGCAGGCAGGGCAGGCAGGCAGGCAGGCAGGCAGGCAGGCAGGCAGGCAGGCAGGCAGGCAGGCAGGCAGGCAGGCAGGCAGGCAGGCAGGCAGGCAGGCAGGCAGGCAGACAGGCAGACAGACAGACAGACAGACAGACAGATATTCAATATAACATACATTGACATGATCAAGGCATTTCTGAAGTTAATCTCACAACATTGTTTAAACAAATCAGGGAGGATACTCCAAACTATATCACATATCATTATAGGATGTCGACATTTTGAATAGATCTAACATGAAAGGCTTCATATACATATTTACCAAGATTTTTTACTATGTTCTTATTTTTTTATTGCATAAGGCTTATGAAATTAAAAACATTGCGAAACTGACAATAATATGGTTTAATATATTTCTTGCGTAATTCTTTATAAAGAGGACAAACGATGACAAAATGAAACTCATCTTCAATATCATTTGTATCACAGAAAGGGCATATTCTCTACTAACGTTCTAGTGTTGTTTCATTTATAAACCCCGCTTCTAGTAGATTTTGACGTTCATTAACGGAAACCTCCATGCTTTCGTACGGAATGCCATAATCATTTTTTTTACACGTATTGTCGTTTTAATCGACAAACATGTTTCAAGTCATCAACAATCAAGTGTAATATGGCTTTGAGGAAAACAGAAAAAAAAATACATATCTAATATTAAAGGATATTAATATGTACAGTGAAATTTGGAACGTAACACGTAACTTGAAATCATTTAGCAGAAACAGTTCCAAAACTGAGAACGCGTGTTGCAAAACGATCAATAAGGTTTTTACTTATTCCTCTCAATATGTTTTGTTTGTAAAAGACATGAACCGATTCGATTTATGCGAATTTGGCCAGAATGATGATTCAACACTCTGTTTCTGGTGAGTCGTTATGTACTACAGCAAACTGTCGCCATTTAACCCTTTCTCAAACAACAAGTTTTCGACTGTATAAATTGAAAGAGTTTGCAGACGACATTTCAAGATGTGATGAAATTGAACAATATTTTTCAGAAAGAGCAGAAAACCTTGTGGGAAAAGGAAAAATTTCTCGTCACGAGCAATTTTCCTTTTCCCACAAGGTTTTCTAAAGTCGTCTGCAACAAAGTCGTCAAATGTCGTTATTGTTTGGGAAAGGGTTAAACACAACATTTTAATTGTTCGTCTTCTCTACATGATCCTAATTTTGAGCGACATCCGTGGCTTGGTGTTCTATACCAAGACTGTCGAGGTCGTTAGCCGTTGCTGCCTTCTAAATATTGGTCTTTGGTTTGAACCGCCTCGGTTATCGAACAAGCAACATTCCGCAAACGCAGACTTGCTTACTTCTGTGATGTTTCATGTCCATTTTCCGGTATACATTACAGTGTACGACAGGATGAGTTTGAATCTCGCCTAGCAAGTTTCGAGAAGGAGCTTCAGCATCTGAGAGACGAAAACGCCGCCTTGCAAGAGAATGTCAAGGTAAACAACGCAGCTATGACGTCATCGATGCTACTCTTCACCGATATGTCCACTCTTGACCAATCAGAAATAAGCCAGCGCACGAAGAAGCGCGTCGTCATTGACCGTGCAGTAAAGAGTAGGAATAATCTAGAACGACGCGCGGGAAAGCGGTTTGTTGTCAGCGGAGAAGAAATCGGTGCCGCGTTTAGCGTTACCGTAGCAACGGACGGGATCGAGAACCTCGGGGTCAACCAGACCGTCCGTTTCGACAAGGTCGTCAGTAACTTTGGCAACCATTTCGATACGCATTTAAGCGCGTTCCGGGCCCCGATTGGTGGCTGGTACGTGTTCTCGATGACCCTGATGGCCCGACCCCAGCATACCCAGTATCTGTACGTGGTGAAGAACGGGGAGATGATGTTTCACGTCTACTCGCAGGGGACGGACTACGCCACTGATAGCAAGACGATGGTGCTTCATCTGGACCAAGCGGACGAGGTGTGGGTTCAAACCTCAGAGAACCCGGGCTACTCACATGTTGTACACGGCGCTGAGCATACCTCATTCACTGGATTCCTGATCTACACCGACTGACGCACCAACTCGCGAACTTAAAAGGGCTATATCACAGATTGGGTATCTAACTTTTTAGAATGAATGAATTCTACCGATAAAATGACGACAATTAAAATTCTAAAAGTAACATACGGCTAGTTTATTGGATGTTTCTCATCCTCTACCCCGTTTATAACCGTAGAGAAAAGACTTATCGCAAACCGTTAAAACGGGTTTATTTTGTAAACAACGACCTAAACTTAGAATAACAGGTGCTATTTTAGATACCATCGTCACGTGGGTCTTCGGAAATTTTTAACCGCTCTTGTCACGTTACGTTACCAGGTGCACGCGAAGGAATTCCTGCGTCTATTTATAAACCAACTTTCCCATAGTAGTGCTGATAGGCGCGCAAAGGCTTTCTTTATAATAATAAACAAAATCTCGGGATTTCAGCAACTTAGACATAAGGAAATTGAAAATTGTTTCAGTGACAACACTAATTGATTATATCATTTTTTTTACGTTAATCACATCCATAGCACAAATTACTGACTTAGTCCCTTTAACCTTTCTCGATATCATGCTTTACCTCATGGACATCGATATTTAGGAACTATCGTCGAATACAACTTTTTGTCGAATCGATCATCTTGATGAAACCATGCATTCTTCGCTATGTTTAAGGCTAGTATATAAATAGAACCATTTCTCGGACCAAACATTTTGTCATTGTTCATAGTTTCGCTGCCGTATTAAGACGAATATTTTGGTGCTTTTTATCGAATTAAGCCATTTTTTAAACCCAATTTGATTTTAGAAATCTTTGGTTTCCTCTCGTTTAAACTTTTGTATATAAGTGTAGGGTTACACACTTCGTTTTGTTAGTCCCGACGTATACCACAATACCGTGGAGCGTCCGAGTTAAGTGGTTCAATGTAAATGGAGGGGGGAGAAATGTAAATGGAGGAGTTGAAAACAAGTCTAATGTTTTTTTTATCGGCAAATCATAAATAATAGTGAAATTGTAAGTTACGAAAAATATCTGTTATCTTAATCAAATTAAATGAATATTTAGATGTTAAATTGAATATCTATATATGAAAACGTAAGTACAATGAACGTCGTTTTACAAGAAGCAATATGGCGACTTCCTCATTATGTTGGAGGTGTCTTTAATAGTTAAACCCGATGGGTTCAGATTGATTTCGGTGTTTACTGTTTGTTTCTTCTTCTTGGAATGCTTTTAATGCTATTAATTGTGGATCCGGTATCTTCCGCGATAATCGCCTATTTTCGGACAAACTCGCACATTGTACCACGTGATCTTGATCAACTGTTACAAACACTTATTGGTAGTTATATTATCCTTCTTGTTCTTGGAATGCTATTAATAGAATATCTAGTAAATTCGGCGATAATCGGCTTTTTCCGGTGAGAACAGACATCACTCGCTCTCATTGGCCCACGTGATCTGAATCAGCGGTCGATGGAACTTCGGATATTGACAAAAGATTAACTTCTGCAAATTCTGGTAAACTCTTAAAAAGACGATATCAAATATATTCCATTGAACATGGAATTGTGATTGCATGTACATGTATATACCGCAGTGTATCTGAAAATATGTTGAAAATATCGTAAATACAGCGTAAACCAAGAACTCGCGGTTTTTAAGCGAGTCAGCTGCGAGACCTGCGTGGTAATCTGACATCTGTCTAGCCGGGGGATCGAACCCGCGTCATTTAGTCAATACCTGACACTTGTCAACAATTCCTGTTCAGTGGTGGTAAAATCAAGTGTCCATATTACCCAGATTGTCCAAAAGTTTCAAAGGACAAGTGAATGTTTACTAAAATGTTCTATACCACCCCTATACGGACAAGTGTGGGCAAGGATTTGGCAATTATGGGAAAAAAGTCGAAATCTGATTACGTCACCCTTGCTATCCGACTATGGACTATTTTGTTGTTCGGTTCGAGACTCATGCATGGCGGCAATCGGAACTACTCGGGTATTTCCGTTAGCTGTGAAATACACCTCGGATATAAGTGTAGGGTTACAATTTTTCGGGTAAATCGGCATCCGCCGATGAACACCTTTTCTAAGCGTGCATGTTAAGTAGTTCAATGTGTATGGAAGTGTTGGACATCCTTTATAATCACTTTTGATCAGTAACTCATACCAAATGGCGAACTTGTTGTTGTGACATGTATACTTGTTTCCTTAATCAAATTTAACGACTTTTTGGATTTTACAGTCAAGATCTATTTTTAGAAACGAAAGAAAGTGACGTCATTCTCGCGGGAAACAATATGGCGTCATCCCTATTATTTCAGAGGTGTTTTCTATTGGATAAACCCGATGTGCTCAGATTGGCATGGCGGGTCTTCTTGCTGGTGTTTGATGAAGGCATTTTGAAATGGTTCATTGGTGTTAAGCCATCTGGATAATGTGTACTTGTGGAAACGCAGTCAGTTGTCTGCAAAGTATATTAATCGAAACATGTTTGAATCATGAATAGGTGCACTGATCAATGCGATATGACTTGATTACAGGTGAACTCGGTGATAAACAAGGCTGAATCTATTTATTCTTATCATCGCTGTTAGCCCAAAAGCCAGTTTATTTCAATGAATTATAAACGTCATTTTTGTTGAGGATCTTCGAGAATATGAAAGCGTCGGTTTTTAGATGAAGAATCATTCGTAGAGGTTATAAATCTCATTTTGATAGATCCGAAGGAATATTGAATACCTCAGACTTGTCGGAAACCGGAAGTGTTCCACTTAGGCCGGAAGTCTTGTTTGATACCGGAAGTCATGAGACCGGAAATAGAATTTAGATATAAAATACGGATTGACGGGATAACACCCTCGAGTTTCGCGATTTTAAACAACATTGGGAAAACAAGAGTTTTTTTCTTATCTCGAATTTTCCAAGTGATAAAAAGATTCATATATCCGTCTTTTATAAGATACAGTAAGAGATTTGAGACCATTTATTTATATTGATTTTCACGCTTATTGCTGCCAAGGTAACGAGCTGTATAATATAGAAGGAGTGGGTACTTTCTACGCGCTATTCCCAGGTTGATCTCTTTGGAGTTTGGAAAATGAACACTTTACAAACGACTATCATTGCAAACAATGAACATATTTTGATAAAGATATATTGGTTGAAAACCAACTGTGACAAACACTGAGAAAAAAACATTGCTATTTTGATCACAGTACGTTTATTCTATTAAATTGTTTTCTTGAAATAAGTCGTCTGCTAAATTGTAAAACTGTTTCGGATTGAAGAACGAGAAGGGTCTGAAGGGTTCATTGGAAAACAATTTCAGGCGTTATATTTATCTGATAGGTTTATGCGGAATCGTGGTAAATCCGGGTCGTCGTACACTTGCGTAAAATCTCGCAAGTTCTCGCGCTAGATCATTGTATCGAGTCTGCAACAGCATAGGATCTTATTTTATATTTTATTTTTGTGTGTGAAACGAATAATCATCCGGAAAAGACAGCTTTTGTAAAAGAAGTTCGCTCGAAATTAATATGAACGAATTTTACCGTCTAATTCTTAAAGACATCTTTAAAGATTACCATCTCGAAATGGAACTACTTTTGATCTCTTTCTTCAGTGATGCGGTTCTGGTTCCTCCGTTTCCGGTTGTCTCGGTTTAGTCTAGATCTTTTTTTATCGCGGAAGCAGAAATTATCTTTAACCCTTTAACAACGATACCTGGATAGTATTGCTTTCCAAGAGACGGCTTCTTAAATAATTATGGGAAAAGTAGAAAAAGCCTGTTTGAGTTATTTCATTCTCCATACTTTCAAAAGGATATGACAATTCGTGTTGAGTTCCGTTGTGGTATGGGACTTCTTTGAATTTGGGGAAAATAAAAACTTTGGCCATTTGGTATGGAGTAAGCAGGTTCCCATCGTTAAGTTTTTAGATAAAAAATATTCATGGTTTAGGGATTACCAACCGGTGAATCGGTGCGAAGATATTGTAAATCCATGACTGAATAATTCCACACAAAACAACTAGAAAAATAGAAGTGATAAAAAAAGTAAACCTTTTTATTTAAAAATCAATCGATTTTTTGCTTTTGCAAACAGGTTCGATCCAGGCCAGCCGCCAAGTTAACTGGCGGCTGGCCTGTGATCTAACCTGTTTGCTACTCTGCGTATCTTTCCAAATCAAAATTAAGCAGATATCTAAGGTTTTTGAAAGCAGACGACACAAAAATCTATTTTTTTAGAAAATTACCCAGCATTCTAAGGGTAAACAAGGTAGTTAAGCTTAGTAATCGTTGCCAACAATTCCCCGAGGTTAAATGAAGTCAATGGGACGCAATTTGTGTGTGTCTCATCCCCAACCACTTCTCCTCTTTATGAGAAAACATTGAGAGCTTGACAAGTGACAATACGGTTCTAGGAAAGTTTTGTAAAAGGAGGATGCACATGTTTATTAATGTGTTTACATCGAGTCAACACTATTTTCAATACCCGACTGTTAATGATGGAGGAAGTTCCCGTATTCAACTGTCCATAAGGGCTGGTCAAGGCGGGTAGAACCATCGGCACTCCGTTAGTTATGTAGCGATACCCGACTGTTAATGATGGAGGAAGTTCCCGTACTCAACTGTCCATAAGGGCTGGTCAATGCGGGTAGAGCCATCGACACTCCGTTAGTTATGTAGCGATACCCAACTGTTAATGATGGAGGAAGACCCCATAATCAGCTGCCCATAAGGGCTGGTCAAGGCGGGTAGAGCCATCGGCATTCCGTAAGTTATGTAGCGATACACAACTGGTAATGATGGAGGAAGACCCCATAATCAGCTGCCCATAAGGGCTGGTCAAGGCGGGTAGAGCCATCGGCATTCCGTAAGTTATGTAGCGATACACAACTGTTAATGATGGAGGAAGACCCCATAATCAGCTGCCCATAAGGGCTGGTCAAGGCGGGTAGAGCCATCGGCATTCCGTAAGTTATGTAGCGATACACAACTGTTAATGATGGAGGAAGACCCCATAATCAGCTGCCCATAAGGGCTGGTCAAGGCGGGTAGAGCCATCGACATCCGTAGTTATGTAGCGATACACACTGTTAATGATGGAGGAAGACCCCATAATCAGCTGCCCATAAGGGCTGGTCAAGGCGGGTAGAACCATCGGCACTCCGTAAGTTATGTAGCGATACCCGACTGTTAATGATGGAGGAAGACCCCATAATCAGCTGCCCATAAGGGCTGGTCAAGGCGGGTAGAGCCATCGGCACTCCGTAAGTTATGTAGCGATACCCAACTGTTAATGATGGAGGAAGACCCCATAATCAGCTGCCCATAAGGGCTGGTCAAGGCGGGTAGAGCCATCGGCATTCCGTAAGTTATGTAGCGATACACAACTGTTAATGATGGAGGAAGACCCCATAATGGTCAAGGCTAGCCCACTAATGGCGCTGGTCAAGGCGGGTAGAGCCATCGGCCTCCGGCGGGCTATAGAGCCATCGGCAGCGATATGTACCCCATACTGTTAATAGAGCCCGGCAGGTTAATGAATGGGAGGAAGACCCCATAATCAGCTGCCCATAAGGGCTGGTCAAGGCGGGTAGAGCCATCGGCATTCCGTAAGTTATGTAGCGATACACAACTGTTAATGATGGAGGAAGACCCCATAATCAGCTGCCCATAAGGGCTGGTCAAGGCGGGTAGAGCCATCGGCACTCCGTAAGTCGGTCCGGGAATGATGGAGCGTGACATAATCAGCTGCCCATAAGGGCTGGTCAAGGCGGGTAGAGCCATCGGCATTCCGTAAGTTATGTAGCGATACACAACTGTTAATGATGGAGGAAGTTCCCGTACTCAACTGTCCATAAGGGCTGGTCAAGGCGGGTAGAACCATCGGCACTCCGTAAGTCAGTCGGGAGACGGTCTCTCGTGAAAATCCAAATGCCGTTACCGGGACTTGAACCCACACGGAGACGGACAATGTGATATCAAGTTGTTGTACTCTAACCACTAGACCCCCTCTAGAAAGCACTACAAATGACAATCGAGTTCAAGGATAGTTTTGTAAGAGGAGGATGTAAATGTTGATTGTTAGCTATAAGTATACTTGAGTTTGTACGGGCTCTTCCTTGTAAGTCCTCCAGGCGAAAATAGATTTCATCCTTGTAGTCGATCGCTTTTGAATATCTCATACACATGTTTGATTCTCTTTCATTTGTCAGATGTTAATGTTTATTAACCCTTAGAACGCTGGGTAACTTTCTAAAAATAGATTTGTGTGTCGTCTATCTTCCAATTCCTTGAATATATGCTTAATTCAAGTGAAGAAAGATACTCAGAGTAGCAAAAACTTCAGATCACAGGCCAGTCGCCAACTTACTTGGCGACTGGCCTGGATCTAACCTGTTTATACAACTTTGATTAATTACTCTTGATTCTGATGAACCTTCATTGCTCATGTTTTGATAAGAGCCAGTCAAGACGAAGAGACAGGTCTATAAAGGCACATTGAAGGATATGAGTACAAATAAAATTACTGTAAATATATACAGAGTTCCTTTATGTCCATTAAAGTCATAACAATCCATTCATAAATGCTGTGAGACCCATTTAAAAAAAAACTCATTTAACACGAGTAATGTTGTCCTTGAAATGTTGTTGTCTTCAATTCTGTTTATCAACAATCTCTTTGTTTACATATGTCCCATAACGAATTCTGATTGGTTGGTTCAAATATTTGTGTATCACGTGACCAGGTCAGTGGTAATTTTTCAACTCTGACCTTGTCCTGTGATAAACAAATTTCGTTATTTTAAATATGTAAGAAAAAAAACAGATTAATGATAAACATGATTGTAAACAACTATATTTCAAGTATAACATAACTTATGTTGCAGGAGTTTATTAAACAGTGTATCACAGCATTCATAAAATAATGTCTTGACTTTTATGAACATAAAAAAAGAACTATACTTTTTCAGTATTTTATTTGTACTCATATCCTTCAGTGTGCCTTTAAACAAGGTTTTAATCAAATGAACCAACGCAATTCCGAATACAATACGGCATAATGTCTCCATGTGACCGGACTTTATTTGCATAGTTGGTAAATACTTCCACATGTCATCATTCGGCTTACAGAAGTAACTTAAACTTGTTTTGCATCCATCACTTTATTACAAAACCGTCGAAATAAACTTTTCTAAATATAGCGTTAAAAATATATGATCATAAGACTGCAACAAAACAGAGTATAGAAAAAAAGGTGAAGAAATGTAATCTAAGTTTGCATATGGGAATATGGGACTGACCAAGATTCGAAGCAAACTTTGGCGTCCACAGAATACGAAAATGTTTCGCGAAATCAAGAAGAACCAGTATGTCTCACAAAATTGCTCACCATGAACGTTTTATCCCTTTGTCTCTGTGTTTTCCAAAGACTTCCATAGCATATGCGTCAAAGCAGGACAGGTGGAGTAAAGGGTTAAAATACGGCTAGACACCTACTGTTTATTTAAACATTCATTTATTCAGCATTGTTGAAAAGCATTAAGATTGTATCAAAAAGTCAAAATATAGAAAAACTTTAGTTAAAATACGTACTTCGACACCATCGAAATTGGGCGTCATGATAACATACCACACAATCAACGAACTTTGTCCGAATTGTACTTCTGGACTGGTCTTCAAACTTTACTCTCATATGGAATATTTTGATCTTCTTTGCAGATAAACAGAACAAATAGAACTAGTAATAAATTTCCAAAGGAAGTTAACGTCTTATGAATATAAATCATAAGTAAAAATATGCTTTCTAACAAATTTTGCCCTTCAGCTAACATCTTTGCTATTATGTGTTCTTTGTCATGGAATTACTGTATTATAAGGATATTGCTATAAACTGTAACTGATTTTGCAATAAAGAATAATGTGATGTAGTGATAGGGGAACTCTAGCATAAAATACGATAAAACTGAAAACCGGGACAAACTGAAAATCTGCGGATAAGCAAGATGTAAAAAAGAATACTACTTTTAATATTATTCAAAGGTTTGGAGTATTACTCTAGTCAGTTGATACATTGAGGAGAGTCGGGAAACCTAAATGGGTGTTTTTTAATGAGCATAGAAACGGATGCGCTCGGATTATCATCTTAATACTTCACTTTAATGACAGGTGACGGTATTTACGTGTAACTTAAGCGCCCTTAAAGTACGATTTATTAGTTACATAAAATATAACGATGATATAGGTTTGACCTAACTTGTCTAAGCTTATGTTTCTCTCAATTTTATCATGTCTTAAGTTTGATTGGCGGTTTTGTGTTTAAAGGCCATTTTTAACGATTAAGTAAGATCCTGCGTTCCATTTTGTACTTTTTGCCTTAAGCTGGCGTTTCAGGCTGTTCATCTAGCTACCAACCTTACCCAAAGCCATTGCTAACGTTTGTTGTTTGGCCTCTATTGTAGCCCAGCCCGGGTGCCGAACCTGTAATCTACCAGACATGAGGCGGAAACTTTACCACAACGCCATAGCAGTATTCTAACTGCCGCTTTGGTCTCACTCTGGATTGGCCGTCATATTGTGCTGACGTATCCATGAGGATGTTTCTACTTCATTTCCGCTTCGTTATTTCTCTTTTACTTTTAAAAACGTTTACACTTTACCAAACGCCAAATTTTCGACTGTCCCAAATTGAAAGAGTTTGCAGACGACCTTTCAAAATGTGGTGAAATTGAAAACTAATCTTCTGATAGGGCAGTTATCATTGTGGGAAAAGGAGAAATTGCTCATTCAGAGCAATATCTCCTTTTACCGCAATGTTTTTCAAGTCGTCTGCAATAAACTGGTTAAATGTGATCATTGTTTGGTAATGATAACTGAAAAGTATCGTTCGTATCATTCATACTATCAAACTTACGTTCCAAATTAAAAGAAGCCGTTTTACAACACTACTATTCATTATCGTTTCGTCCATAATTTATTTCTATTTGGCCCAAAAAATTAAAACTTTAAAGGCCGATTCTAAGTTGGAAAAACTTGTGGCCAAATCCTTTTGTCCAATTATTCATCTGCCCGATTGAATGTACAAGTACATGGGTGTTTTGCAAAGTGTAGCGGTGATAGAACAATATGTTTAAAGTAAAGTAAGGGAAGACTTTATTTCCGATATCCGTTTATGTACTTAAACAAATAGAAACTAAAATTGCGGAAGTTTTATATATGAAGATGTACTTGGAAAATGACTGAATCCGGATATCAGGGTGAAATGTTCTCGGAATGCGTCAATTATTTTCTCTTTATAATGGCTATACTTAGAAAGTCGTCTGATACAATTAGCCACGAGCCATCATTAGGACGACGAGATGGTCTTACATTTACCAGGAAGCTTAAGTGTGCATATACCGAAAACGCAAATGTGGCAGATTTTCTTCTGTCCTTTACTTCGATGAGAATAAAACACTTACGCCTGGATCATTCGGACTAGTCTTACCTCGGATTTCCTCCGCTAGGTCAAGGTTACGGGTCACGTGTCTAGCAAACGGCTGCTGACGTGTTAGCTCTTTGTGTCATAAAACCGTACTTTGCCGCATTTTCTTTCCATTGCTACGTAGCCGCCTCACTCTCTACAGCATAGCAACAATCAATCAGGACAAGATGTTTTTTTTTTTTTATATGGGTTTTACATCACATCAACATTATTTCAGTTATGTAGCGATGCCCGACTCTTAATGATGGAGGAAGACCCCATACTCAACTGCCCATAGGGGCTGGTTAAGGTGGGTAGAACCATCGGCATTCCGTAAGTCAGTCGGAAGACTGCCTCTCATGAAAATCCATATCCCTCTCAGGATTTGAACCCACGCGGAGAGGGGCCATGTGATTTCAAGTTCTGTACTCTAACCACTAGGCCACGGAGGCCCCCAGGACAAGATGTAACCTCTGCGATAAAGAGTCGGCTCGGTAACGCACAGGACAAGATGTAACCTCTGCGTTACCGAGCCGACTCTTTATCTCAGTGGTTATGTCTTGGACTGTCACCCGGGAGAACCGGGATCGAATCCTCATAGGACATAAAATCCAAAGTGGATTTTTCTAGCTATGCTTCGTTGCGGACATTGTTCGTAAGATGGGGGCTCGTCCGGGATTGGCCATTGAGTCATTAATTCGTCCAAAATGGACTTACAAGCCGAAATGGCTTACATGTCATCATAAAACGATGACTTCTATAAGAGGGGGTGTGTTACGTAGCCGCCTCACTCTCTACAGCATAGCAGCAACCAATCAGGACAAGATGTAACCTCTGCGTTAACGAGCCGACTCTTTAGCTCAGTGGTTATGTTTTGGACTGTCACCCGGGAGAACCGGGATCGAATCCTCATAGGGGACATAAAATCCAAAGTTGATTTTTCTAGCTATGCTTCGTTGCGGACATTGTTCGTAAGATCATTTATTTTCAATTCATGTTGGTAAAAGAATATATTGCATCAAATGAGACGGAATTCGTGTGTTTCACCCAGTGTCGCAAAGAAAGATTGTTCTCATGTTTCCTTTTGTGTCGTCTGCTGTAGGAGTCCGATCTTAGCCGCTTGGAATTAAAGATTGATGAAATGATCTTTTAAACGACTGTTATAAATGTAGAACTTGTTGCTTACAAATTCTTATTTTGATACATTTCGGCTTTTTTTGTCGCTAGCCGGTCACTGATTCTTTGTTAGAAGAATTGAATTAAACGGTATGTGTTTTCACATACATACACACCAACAAAAAGTGTCAAATGGAAGACTAAAGATCGAAATCAGTGTGATGAAGAAAGACCAAGTTATAAGGAGCAAACTCTTTCAGTTCACACATCGTGTTTTCTTCTAAAGGACACCCTGATGGTGCTGGGTCAGGGGGTCCCTTTCAAATGTTCAACTAGACGACATATTTAAACACCTAATGCGGTGTCCTTCCTCCGCAGTAAAATGTCACCACAACATCGCTGTGTCCAATGTCACAGAGAAACACCCAACGCAGTGTCCTTCCTCCGCGATATACTGTCACCACAACATCGCTGTGTCCAATGTCACACAGAAACACCCAACGCAGTGTCCTTCCTCCGCGATATACTGTCACCACAACATCGCTGTGTCCAATGTCACACAGAAACACCCAACGCAGTGTCCTTCCTCCGCGATATACTGTCACCACAACATCGCTGTGTCCATTGTCACACAGAAACAGCCAACGCGGTGTCCTTCCTCCGCGATATACTGTCACCACAACATTGCTGTGTCCAATGTCACACAGAAACACCCAACGCAGTGTCGTTACTCCGCGATAAACTGTCACAACAACATTGCTGTGTCCAATGTCACACAGAAACACCCAACGCGGTGTCCTTCCTCCGCGGTAAAATGTCACCACAACATCGCTGTGTCCAATGTCACACAGAAACACCCAACGTGGTGTCCTTCCTCCGCGATAAACTGTCACAACAATATTGGTCTGTCCAATGTCACACAGAAACACCCAACGCGGTGTCCTTCCTCCGCGATAAACTGTCACCACAACTTTGCTGTGTCCAATGTCACACAGAAACACCCAACGCGGTGTCCTTTCTCCGCGATAAACTGTCACCACAACAATGCTGTGTCCAATGTCACAAAGAAACACCCAACGTGGTGTCCTTCCTCCGCGGTAAACTGTCACCACAACATCGCTGTGTCAAATGTCACACAGAAACACCCAACGCGGTGTCCTTCCTCCGCGATAAAATGTCACCACAACATTGATGTGTCCAATGTCACACAGAAACACCATTCGTTGGGGCTATTTTCCAATACAATCCTTGTTATACATTCAACAATCTGGTCATTCTTACAAGACCGCAATCTTTTGTTACCCAGGTGTCGCGGTTGTCCGGCTGGAAATTGAAATATTAACAAACAAAACAAAACCCTGCGTATATGCATAGTAGAATGACATACCGGCAAGTTTCTCGGTGAAGGGAATGTAGTCCAAGACACGAGAATCATGATTCTTCCTCGGACAAAGAACGCTGTTTCCTACATATAACGACCATGACCGT
This sequence comes from Cerastoderma edule, assembly GCA_947846245.1. Taxonomy (NCBI): domain Eukaryota; kingdom Metazoa; phylum Mollusca; class Bivalvia; order Cardiida; family Cardiidae; genus Cerastoderma; species Cerastoderma edule. The sequence continues at coordinate 17,123,022 of OX401408.1, forward strand.
GAAAGAATGAATATTAACGTACTAAAAGGAGCTTTATTAGGAAACACTTAGCAGTCAGCGGGTATCGAACCGCAATCCACAACAGGCCTATGGTTGCAACAGCCCCATTTAAACGTAAATCAACAACTATATATATTATTAAGTATTAAGTGATTTACTTGGAAGATGTTTGTCTGGGGAAAATGTATTAAAATGACTGCTTTTTTGACAGTTTTAATTAAATGATGTTTATTGGCAAAAAAACAACATATTTTTGCTGCTGATTTTGTCGAACAAAACAATCATTCAGCTTCATGACAGTTGTACAATTTATCGATTACTTGCTATATTTGAATGAACTGTATTGACTAAAAGCATTAATTTACTGATTTTCCGAGCAAGATAATTGAATTGAATTGAATCGATATCGATAGCGTCCGGGTGGAATGTGCCTTCCTCACAAACTTGTCCAGGAGAGCTTACTTCCGCTTCAGTGATATTTCGGCCTCGGAAAAGATGTGTACTATCATATAAAAGAGTGAAGGCCCAGAGTCTCATGTTAGAAACGAACAGGCAAGTCTGTGCCGGTGCAATAGGCCTTTACCATCAAACGTTGTTTTGTTTTTATTCGTTCAGGGGTTTCATTCGTTGTTTGGGGTTTTGTCACGTGGTTTGACATTGGATGGCCGCGCATGCGCGATAATTGTCTGGTGTTATCGATCGTTTCCTTGAAGGTCGCTGTATTGTGCTACGGTTTTCTAATACCAGCTTTCTCCCCGATATTTTTGGATCGCTATTCCGAATTGAATATACACCCCACAATGCACTGAGTGATACTTTTTGCGTATATAAGCCGTCGAAAATTTTCAGAATGTTGTTCTATCCTTGAACACTCGGCAGAGAAATCGCAGTGTAAGGTCGCGCATGTCCTTAACAGTCAGTATTCGACTGCGATTTCTCTGTCGTGTGTGCAAAAGTATGTGAAACAAGCAAAAATACCTTGGTACTGCCATCTTGTTCGGACATAAAATCATAAACATTGGGCATATGAATCTCCCGCTTGAGTATAAAACCAACAATATCGTCCGTGAATGAAGAGGCCATCTTGCGTTCAGAATAACCCGTTTGTGCGCATTAAAGAAATGCAGTTGTTGCCCCTTTGATGTGTGGAATATTTTCGTGTGGTTTTGAATAACAAATATTTCCTACATGAGGCGGCCATCTTACTTTCATGGTTACTTGGATGCGCGCTATATAGAGATGCCAGTGTTGCTCCTTTGGTCTTTGGTATAAATTGGTGTAATTTCGATCCAACAACCTTTTTTAACTTGAGGCGGCCAGTTTGCTTTATTTTTTACCCGGATTGTGCCTTTGATAGAAGCCATCGTTGCCATTCTCGTGTCTAGTATAATCCGGTTTGGTCTCGAACTAACAACCTTTCACGCTCGATGCGGACTTTCTACCATCTTACACTGATCCATGTGTCGGTTGAACAAAATGCGGCAATTCTGTCAACAACACAAAGCTTTCCGCTCATTCGTTAGTCAGCCGGTGTTCCTGGAAATCAATGGGTTCTCGCAGACAGAATTACGCACAGCAGCTTTCAATGACACACGGAAAGGGTGGGGGTTTTCACAGAGATATATGAAGAGCGGTAATTCATTCGGAAACGGCGAACTGGGGTTCGTTAACCCATTACACATTAATGATAATTTTCGATTGGTCCGAATTCAAAGCATTAGCTGTAAGCAAAGTGTAAAAAGAATAGGAATACATTTTCTTTGTAATAATGGGTTGAATCCATCGTAACAAAAGGAGATTTTCTTGTCAATCAGTTTCTGGTTTTGTGACAACAGATTTTTTTTCAATGTCTTTTCTACAGGTGGATTATATTGGCGGAATTTGGTGTTAGGGGGTAACCAAATATAATAGTTTTAAAGTGCTTACAATAAAAATGAATTCACAAAATTGACAAAATATGAAACAAAGATGTGTTCATGTGATCATCTTTAATGAAAAGGGCAAAAAAATTCTTCACTTGTGATATATAACCAATTTGTGTGTATTTAAATACATATTTAGTGCCTGTGTGCATTTTGCGTTATCCGCCGGAAATAAGGCGAATTACCCCAGGATTTCTGGTGTATTCATGTACTGCCTACGAGGTATATCTACCGACTTGTTACGGGGATTGCCGAGTAGATACGATTGATCTATCGAATGTAGAGACCGGTACGGCACAAATCTACCAGGCAGAAAACTGGCTGGTAACGGAAGGAATGAACGCAGCAAACTGCCCTTAGAGACGACTGTTTGCTGGTTCAAACGAACGGTTAGCCGTGACATAAAGTTTTCTTCACGGAAATATTGGTCAAAATGATTTGAAATTTAAATATTGACCAACAATTGATACCTTGATACCAATTACTATTAACCCCTTCATGTGATCCGACATGGTAAACAACCTGCGCACAATCTTGCGTCACTTCCGGAGGGACCGGTTTAAGATGGTCACTTCCGGTTCCGGTAATGCGCGCGACACTTTGCGCAGTCGCACTACGGTACACTTCCGCAAGAGGATTGGCGCGGACTGTTATATTTGCAGACGGTAGGAGGGCGTTCGAATTTCAGGAACTGCGAATTACCTGTTTTTATGGCAGACCAAAAAAATCCCACACACAATCGTTTCAGGGATCGGTACCATCTAAACAACTTTAGCGATTTCATTATGCCGTTACGGCCTCCGCATTTCGACGCTTACCGGTAATGTATTTAGTTAAGGTACTTCAACGGCATCTCTCAACGGCATCTCTCGCGTGTTAATGTGGTAAATGCCGGAAGTTTTAGTGACCACCGGCCATCTCTGGTTTGAAGCCCACCTATCTGTCATGCTTGTCATCAGGGAGTTACTTAAAGGATGGCATTTTTGTTTCCTTTTTATTTCCTCTTTTTACCATTTAAATATCATTGAAAGTGTGATAATCGTATTCGTACTCATTCGATCATGCTGAATTGGTTATAGACGATACTTTGGGATTATGATTGAATTCGAATGCATTCTGTAAAGAACTTTGAACCGATATGTGGACGAGGACAGCGGTCCAGAGGCAGAGTGTCGGCCTCGAAACACGAGGGTCGTGAGCTCGAATCCCGAGAGTAATGGGTCAGCCCTGCGACCTTTCGTTAACCCACATTCTCCGTCAGCCCATCTTGGTGCATACATCGACCATTGATGAATATCAAAATATATTCAATCAGTATTCAGTTATATTAGGGATTTCCTGCGATTCACCAGTACTAGGATATGGCTCGAACGTCTCTTGCGACATGGCTCTCCTACGCAACCAGTGGTGAGTGCAGCTCGAACCCGGGAATCCCGAGTTCAGAGTCTGCCACCTTAACCACCGAACCAAGGAAGCCCTCGGAGTAAGTGATGGAGGATAATTTCCCATGTGCAGCATCCAATCAGCATTCTATGACAATTAAGCTGGTGCGGATGTAAACATTAATACGAGAAGTATAATAATGATATTAATAATAATGATAATAATTTAAATGATAATAATAGTTATTATCATAATAATAACAATGATGATGATGATGATGATGATGATGATGATGATGATGATGATGATGATGATGATGATGATGATGATGATGGTAATAGTGATGATGATGATGATGATGATGATGATGATGATGATGATGATGATGATGATGATGATGATGATATTAATGATGATGATGATGATGATGATGATGATGATGATGATGATGATGATGATGATGATGATGATGATGATAATAATAATTATAGAACAGAACAAAACAGAACAGAACTTTATTCAAACCATATATATGTGAATGCCGTGATCCGGGAGGAACGAGAAAAAAAAGAAAGGAAGTGTGTGTGTGGGGGGGGGGGGGAGAGAGAGAGAGAGAGAGAGAGAGAGAGAGAGAGAGAGAGAGGGGGAGAAAAGACAGACAGACAGACAGACGGACGGACGGACGGACGGACGGACGGACGGACGGACGGACAGACAGACAGACAGACAGACAGACAGACAGACAGACAGACAGACAGACAGACAGACAGACAGACAGACAGACAGACAGACAGACAGACAGACGAACAGACAGACAGACAGACAGACAGACAGACAGACAGACAGACAGACAGACAGACAGACAGACAGACAATATATTTTAGAACCTAGAAAACAGGGAAAAAACATCAAACATACAAATCTGATTATACACCAAAGTAATCGTTGCAAAATTTAACCATTTATAAAATAGGAGTTAATCTGTATTATGTTTTGAAATTGCTCAGGGAACAATCTCAAAACACAACACAGATCAATAACATATATTTTAGAACCGAGGAAACAGGGGAAAAAACATCAAGCATACAAATATGATTATATACCAAAGTAATCATTGCAAATTTTAACCATTTATAGAATAGGAGTTGATCTGTATTATGTTTTGAAATTGCTCAGAGAACAATCTCAAAACACAACACGGATCAATAACGGGTGATACCGGATACGATATACCGGGTTATAATAGTGTGTTGTAGAAAACACAACAATATTCTGTTAGCCAATCAGATCGCCCGGCAATGTGTATATATAAAGACTTTATTGAAACGAGAAACCTATTTTACAATTGAACATTTTACAATTGAACTGACTATCTTCCATAAGATCCCCAGTAATGAACAAGATAACTAAAAGACTAAGGAAAAGTATGGTATTTAGGCCCATATTAGGTCTCACAGTGAGGTATTATGATGTTTGTGAAAGGCATGAGAAGGGATTCTTTGTAAGGGGTAGAAAGTATCAAGGGTTGGGGGGAAAGGGGGGGGGTGGGGTAAATAAACTATAATTTGTCTCAATAGTCTTATTATATCGCACGATCAAAGTCCTGCTAAGGTTTGCGGTTTAAAAATTAATCTAGTTTATGCTTCATAAATGGGTCATCGGAAAAAAATAGAGCAACAAAAGTTTTATGAAATCATTCCCTTCACGGTGGGGTGAATAGTATGCATAGAATAGTGACTGATACAAATTTGAAGAATCAGCGGACATCAAATACATGTTTGCAGTAAACGAAGTACGTGTTCTTCAAACTTTTGGCAGAAACCACTGTGACAAAAGGATTAATTGCTCAAGATGAGCCTAGTTGAAATAATGGTTACCGACTTATATCCACTTGGCGCCTGGCATAGTGATAGAGGTTGGGAGGTTTTTCGTACAATCAGTGAAAAGTGTCTCATAAGTTAAACTGGCTGACCCTTTCACAATGGGTGACACTGTAATAAAAAAAAACTTTATTTCAAGCAACATCATGCATTAGAATTAAAAGTATGTAACGTTCTCTTTCCACTTTTGGTAGACATTAATGTGTTAGATACATGCATTGCTTGGTATAAAACATTAAATCTGAGAACAAGGATTTTAACACCTACAAACGCAAGCCCTTTCGTGTGCCTCCTTTAGTTTTGATCACACTGAAGACGTAAGAGGAAGTTATTTGTTGAGGGGATTTGTATTGCGTCGAACGATTCACAGGCAGTGTTTAGGCAGGTCTGGCGTGAATTGAACTATAAATGTAGACGTTGGAAACATTAGATCGTCACAGAAACCCGCAATTCGTTTTCGTTAATATTCACGGTACAAGGTAAGCAGTTCGTTAATCATTTTAACCTCTCTCTTTTCGAGTATTTCAAGCGTTTACGACCAAACAGTCGATTCTCAATTATCCAACTCTACCAAAAATATCGTCTGCTTTCAGAAGAATCTAAAGTTAATTTAGTGTTTTCCCTTAATAGTCTTTACAGCAGATTCTGTTCATAGCGGGATTCGAACTAAGAAATCCCGACATGAAGGCCAAAGGCCTAGGCCTATGTTGTCGTAGTGCAGACAAATCACAATTCGATTCGCGCCGCCATTAA